>ML819128.1:61935-79509 GCA_009831015.1 Picea engelmannii | reverse complement strand
TATATATATATATATATATGCAGTAACATTACACAGGATTCCCCCGAATGGGGTGTCAGTGCAAGCCAAATGGCGCACGGATGGAATTTGGGTAGGCCAACGAGGCAGGGAGCCATGTGATGAGCTCGTGCCAATGCCCGCCGCCTTGACCCTACATTAAATCGAATTTACATCGTTGCAGCAAATTTAATTCCGGTGCGCCCGCCCCCATTACTAACTTCTCTATGGCTTCTCGGACTGTATTTGCTTCTCATCCTCACTCGCGGACCGACTCCCACACCCCTCCGCTGCCCTGGCCTGGTTTAGACTGGACTTTCATGGTGCTCACAACCCCTGCCCACCTCCAGGCTCTCTGCATTTGCCTGGTGCACTCAATCTTTGTCTGCCTTCAAATGACGAAACTTATGCCGCGTCAAAGAGGACAGCCACGAAGAGGCTCTCCATGGCATCCTCCCCAGCCCCGGGCATCTGTCTCTCCTGCTGGTTCGCCCTCCACAATTTCCTCGTCGCCTTTGTAGTCTGAGCTAGTACCTCTCGTCTCCTCCACCTCGCCTACCTCTCAGTTTGAATGCTTAGCTATTATTGATAGTTCGTCGGGCTCTTCCTCACGATACCTTGCCATCCCACCGAATTCCAGAACCCTTGAGCCTCCCCATGCACCAGTAGTTAGCTCCTCAAGGCCTCCCATGGGGGCGCCACCTCTTGTTCAAAGGGCCCGAAACAACGCGAACCTGTCTTTTGACTCCATCCTTGACTCGCAGTTGAAAGAAATCTTTACCATTATCTATGGTCTGGTCTTCGAACTCTGTCAGGGGATGGAGGACCTTCAATTCCGTCTGCAGATCACGGATGGAAATATTTCGACCCTCCTTCAGATTCTTTCTTCCTTCCAAGATGCTTTCCCCTCCAACCCTGGCCTAGTTTAGACTGGACTTTCATGGTGCTCACAACCCCTGCCCACCTCCAGGCTCTCTGCATTTTCCTGGTGCACTCAATCTTTGTCTGCCTTCAAACGATGAAACTTATGCCGTGTCAAAGAGGACAGCCACGAAGAGGCTCTCCATGGCATCCTGCCCAGCCCCAGGCATTTGTCTCTCCCCCTGGTTCTCCCTCCACGATTTCCTCGTCGCCTTTGTAGTCTGAGCTAGTACCTCTCGCCTCCTCCACCTCGCCTGCCTCTCAGTTTGAATGCTTAGCTATTATTGACAGTTCATCAGGCTCTTCCTCACGATACCTTGCCATCCCACCGAATTCCAGAACCCTCGAGCCTCCCCATGCACCAGTAGTTGGCTCCTCAAGGCCTCCCATGGGGGCGCCACCTCTTGTTCAAAGGGCCCGAAACAACGCGAACCTGTATTTTGACTCCATCCTTGACTCGCAGTTGAAATAAATCTTTACCATTATCTATGGTCTGGTCTTCGAACTCCGTCAAGTGATGGAGGACTTTCAATTCCGTTTGCAGATCACGGATGGAAATATTTCGACCCTCCTTCAGATTCTTTCTTCCTTCCAAGATGCTTTCCCCTCCAACCCAGTAGGCGAGGCTTCAATGGAAGAACCCCATGCAAAGACCGACGAAGGAAATGCTCAGACACAGCATTCAGCAGAGATCATTGTGTTGCAGGTCGAGCGTGAGGACACGGAAGTGGAGAAGGCTACAGGACAGCATGTGCTACAGAACACCTCACCAGTCGCCAACGGGGACGAGAGAAACGTGGACACTGACATGCAGTTGGAGTGCAAAGGGACACTTTTGAAAGAGGAGCCTTGGCACGAGGTCGTTCTTGCCACCTGGCCAGGTTACTCGCCAAGTGTTTTACCCCACAGGGGTTCTTTACTTTTAATAGTTTCTTCTTTTAGTTGCATTCTAGATAGCTTATTTCAGTTATATAAGACTGTTAGATTATCAATGCTAGACTCACCCGGCTAGCTGAACTGGTTTCCCCTCTATTGGGGAAGTTCAGTAACTACAGTACGGTTACTATCATGTTTTTGTACCTATGGTATGGCTTTTTGAAGGCCCTTTATATATAAAACATCTTACTTACAAAAAAAAACATTACACGGGATTAACCATAATATTCAGATGCAATTTCATATAGGAAGATAAACCCACTTAAAAATGAACATTATAGCACACAATAATTAAAAAATATTGTGAAGGACACTTATATTTTATGAAAAGTCACCAACTACGTGCAGGACTCGGATGTTCCTCCCATCCATAGACTCTAACACTCATAATATTTCAGCAACAGGTCACCCTCGAGTTGGGCTTAAAATCCACAAGAAAAAGGGTTCCTATTGCCAGGATATGGTCTGATATTCAGTAAAAATCTTGGTCCAAGGTGTCGATTTTTGCAACTAGCCTACAATATCGCATTCCCCACATACATGTCCCACCCCAGGAAGTGTGCCCCTTCTCTACTCAAAATTCCTTCAGCTGCCCCACTTCCCTTTCGGGGCTTCAACAACAGGTCATATAGGAAGTCTCAAATCCAAGTATCTAATGCCCAACGCACTAGGGAATAATTCCCAACAAACTCTCACCTAGAAAGAATGCTCACGGGCCTGATAACCCACTTCTTTGATAGCAAATCTCTCACCTAGACATAATTCTCACAGGCCTCACAACTCGCTTCTTCGATGACACACAGATATTCCCAAGCATAGGGTTAAGCAATGACAATATTTACAACAAAATACGGACTCTTTCCCATGAGGAAGTTCGTCTAAATGATCAAGGAAAATGAGCAATAATACCCCTGAATTACACTAAGGCCAACAATATATATTGCATGGTTATAACTGGATACCTGTCACCTTCAGGACTAGATTTTATCCACTTGGTGACTCGTTCCCATCCTTTGGAAACTTAAGATAAATACATTCCATAAATTAAACTTTCTGAAATACTAGTGAAATATTCCCTTGACTTAAGCTCCTCCTTTTTCCTTTCCATGGAGTTTATCCCCTTGTCTAAGTTGATTTTGTGCATAGTGATGTGATTATATTAACAATATTGAGGGTGATTACATTCACAATACAAGTGCACTGGCCTTTTTCATCCAAGATCACCAACCTTAAAACACAAACATATATACGAAGGCTCTCTGGACTCAAAATCGTGTGCTTAAATTGGTGTGTGCAAAACTTTGGGATGTTTTCACTCTTCCTTTGGTGCACCATCCTCACACACTTACATAGGTTCACGCTACACTATGAAATGTGCACGTTATTTCTTTGATGCACAATCCTCGTGTAATCACCAAACTATGGGATGTGTGCACAAAAACGAATCCAAGAATTGATATCAATAGCTCACCAACTTATATAAATATATATACATTTATATTTACATTTACAGTTAGGGTTCATCCTAGGTTTATTGCATTCCCCTTCCCTTATTTATGCACTTTCCTCAGTGCATTACATACACAGTTATAATCAAAACTTTCAAAAGTCCTCAAAGAGATGTGGATACTCTACCCGCATAGAATCCTCATGTTCCCAGGTTGCATCCTAAGTACCATAATAGGTCCACTAGACCTTTACCAGTCCTATTGCGTGATTCTGAAGCGTCTTAAATTTTTGATCCAATATGTGCACTAGTTGAACTCGGAAGTCACCCTCTTGCTCCACCTGAATCACATTCCAATCAATGACATGATTAGCATGAGGTACATACGTTTTAAGTAAGGAAACATGGAATACAAAATGAATACTCAAGGTTGAAGGTAGAGCCATCATATATGCAATAGGACCAATCCTCTCTACGATTTTGAATGGTCCACAATATTGTGTTGCTAGCTTAGAGAAATTCCCCAACTTCAGGGAAATTCGTCTTGCTTTTAATTTTAGGAACACATGGTCACCCACTTTAATTTCTCTAAAAGTTTAGCCTTTATCTGTGCATCTTTTTTGTTTGTCTTGGGCAGCTTTTAAATTTTGCTTTATTTTTACCATCTACTCTTCCATTTCCCTAAGCAAATCTGGTCCAACCACTACTATGTCTATTGGATTATCCCAACTCATAGGTGTATTGCACCTTCTACCATATAGTGATTCAAATGGACTCATCTTTAAAGATGCTTGATACCCATTGTTGTAACAAAACTATACCAGATGCAAGTAGTCTTCCCATTTTGATGGTTTATTCATCACATGCATCCTTAGCATATCTTAGAATACCTGATTTACCCTCTATGTTTGTCAATCTGATTATGGGTGATATGACGTGATAAATTTCAAACTTGTCCCAATTCCTTTGAATAATCCCTTCCAAAAATTTGAAGTGAACTTGGGATCTCTATCAGACACAAATGTCTTAAGAACACCATGCAATTTAGCAATTTCTCTCATGTAGATATCAGCAATATTAGTTGTCTTGTAAGTTGACTTTATTGGAACAAAATGGACATATTTAGTGAGCTTATCCACTACCACCATGATGGAATCATGTTGCTTGGTTGATCTGGGCATCTTAGATATAAAATCCATTGTTATAGCTTCCCACTTGCACTCAGGAATGGTAAATGGATTAATTAATACAGTTGGGTGTCTTTTTTCAACCTTGAACTTTTGACACTCAAGGCATCTAGCAATAAAATCAACAATCTTCTTTTTCATGTCTGGCCAATAATATTGCTTCTTAATGGTTGTTATTGTCTTTTGATAACCAGGGTGCCCAGCATAAGGCATATTATTCAATTCCTTCAATATTAAATTTTCCAACTCTGTTGAGTCTGGCACATAAACTATGTGCCTAAACATGAGAATTCCATCCTCTTTAATCTCATACTCTTAAGTTTTTGCTGCAAAATACCTTACTTTAATTTTCTTCGTAATTCATCATAGCGTCGATCTGACTTTGAATTCTCTATGATTTTGTCTCTCAAATATGTTTGGTACATGCTTATGGTTGTAGCATGCATCTCATGCACTCTCCTATTGAGTGCATCAGCCACCTTATTCTATTTACCCTTGATATGTTTTATATCAAAGTCATACTCATTGAGGAATTCTAACCACCTGCTTTGTCTAGAATTTAAACTTGGTTTTCCAAACAAATATTTCAAACCACAATGGTCTATTCTCAGCTCAAATATTTTACCCATGAGATAGTGCCTCCACATATTCAAAGCATGCACTATAGCTGCCAATTCTAAATCATGGGTGGCATAGAGTCTCTCATGCTCTTTTAATTTTCTTGATTCATAACATATCACATGCCCATTCTAACTAAGGACTCCCCCAAGCCCTTCTTTACATGCATCTGTTCACACCATGAAATCTTCATCTGGACCAGCAATCCTTAGCATCTGTGCACTAGTCAACAAAATTTTCAAGTGTTGGAAACTCCTTTCATAATCTAGAGTCCATTCAAATCGCACATCTTTCTTCTGCAGGGATATGATTGTATGTGAAATCTTTGAGAATCCTTCAATAAACCTTATGTAGTACCTTTCCAGTCCCATGAAATATCTCACTTTTGCAACATTTCTTGGTGTTGGTCATTCCTCAATGGATTTAATCTTCGTTGGGTCCATAGCTATTCCTTCCTCTGAAATTATATGACCCAAATAATGAATCTTCCTCGGATAAAATGAGCAATTGTTCATCTTTGCATAAATTTGATGCTCCCTCAATACCTACAACACCATATTCAAGTGTTTCTCATGTTCTTCTTTGGATTTAGAGTAAATAAGGATGTCGTCCAAAAATACGACGATGAACTTATCCAAGTATTCTATGAAAACTCCATTCATTAAACACATGAAGACAATTGGTGCATTCGACAACCCAAATGGCACCATTGTGAACTCGTAATGGTCACACTTTGTTCTGAAGATAGTCTTGTTGATGTCTTCCTCTTTTATTCTCACATGGTGATATCCAAAGCTAAGGTCAATCTTGGAAAATATCCTTGTGCCCCTTAGTTGATCAAACATGTCATCTATCCTTGGAAAATAATACTTTTTCTTTATTTTTACTTTTTTCAACTGGTTGAAGTCAATGCAAAGTTTCAGCGTACCATCATTCTTCTTCACAAACAATATTGGGGCACCCCAAGGTGACACACTTGGGAGTATATACCCCTTCTTCAGAAGCTCTTCAATTTGCATATGTAATTCCTTCATCTTTGGTGTACTCATCCTATAAGGAGTCTTGGATACAAGAGTTTCTCTGGGCATCATATTTATAGAGAAATCGATATCTCTTTTTGGTGGAAACTCTGGTATTTCTTTAAATACATCCTCGAATTCTTTTAGTATTGTGTAATCTTCAACACTTGGCACTTTATCCTCGGGTGCCTCCTCCATGTGCACTTCAAATACTTGGCATACCTTCCTATAGTTTTTCTTAAATTGCAAGGATGAAATTTCTTTGATAGTCATAGCTCTTGGAATGCCTTGAACTGTTCTCAAAATCCCTTGCTCATCCAGGAAAGTAAATTCCTTATTATAATAGTCTAGAATAGCATGATACTGGTCTAACCAATCCATACCAAAGAGGAAACAATACGAGCCCAAAGGTATGATATTCAAATTAGCTTTTGTGCATAGCCCATTCATTTCCATTGGACATTCCTTGACCATCTCATTAATTTTCATTTTTTTCCTTGTAGCTAATTGCACCAACCAAGATTTTCCAAGCTTGTTTCTCAGAAATTGGAATCTTTCCACCATTTTAGGATCTAGATAACTATGAATAGCTCCTAAGTCAATTAAAATAGCAATGTGTTGATCATTAATCTTACCTTCCAGCTCGATCATGTGCGATTGAAACTCATCTTTCTTATTGTATAGGGTTGCGTAAATTCTAGGTACACTTTTACCCATGTCTTCAATTGTCGCAGCTTGTTGTACACTATGCGCAGTTCTCTCTTTTTCACATTTTTTAGGTAACTATCTAAATATATAATTTCTATCACAACTGCAACACTTCATTGGTTGTTGCCTTGGCCTAGTTCCATCGCCTTAGTCATTCTGGGCTCCTTGGAAATTGGTTTTCCTTACACAGTGTTTTTGAAAATGGTGGCTTAGTCCCTGTAACACCCTGTTTCCCCCAGTCTATAAAAATAACTATATTGGACAAGAACTATGGAAAACTCAAAGATGTGAATGTTTGATTTGACAGACCTTTGTATAAAAGGTCAATGAATGTAAATTATATCATGAAAATGTGTCGCATGATTGTTGGGAGGGGCATGTGCTAAAAGAGACCACAATGGCTGATGAGAGGTGGTGGAAGGGGCTAGGAATGGTTGTGTTAACTTCCACTGAATTGAAACTGTATTGGTTTGTACGTGCTCAGAAACCAAAGCTCACTCTCTAACCCCAGAATGAATTACCCACCAGGATGGTAGGTGGGGAGGCTCCTCAAGAGTAAATGAGGGGATGGGGCGAAATCGCCCATCCGTAGAAGCTCTCAGACCTGACCATGGACAGGGAAATTCGTGCCACATGCAACCTCGCAGGATAAAGGCAAGGAAAGAAGTGTGGAGGGGGGGGGGGCAGGAGGAGGAGCGCGCGTGACAAGAATCACGGAAGGAGAACCGGAGGAACTCCAAAAATACAGAGAGTCATGAACAGTGGAGAAGGGGAGTAACCTTCGTCCTTGACTTCCATTGAGCTGGAAGCAGGAGACTAAGTCTCAAAGCATCGCGGTCTAGCTCGGGGTGGCTACTAGTAAATCCGGTTGGAATCGCTGAGCCTACGGTTGGGTGGAAACGAGCACCCCTCTCAGCATTTGCATCACGTCTAGAATTTCTAATAAGTGTTATGTCTTGCATTTGGAATTGAATGTCATGATCACATGCTCATTTTTATACGCTCGTAAATAGTTTCTGTATCGAAGTGTTTGCCTTGTGCTTTGATTGGAAATAATGGATGCATTCTTATACTGATATAACTACAAGTTGGTTAATGTATAGAATGTATAGAATGTATAAGTTCAGGATACGAGTCTGTTCCCCTGAGGATTGACCCATCTAACTTGACTTGTGCTATGCCCTAGTTTATCCTCCCGAAGGCACCCTTTTTCGAGAAATTTCCCTCGCATTCCAGAGTCAGAGTGAGCCCCTTGAAAAGACTACCATTGTAGTAAATCCACGAGTTTACCTTGCCCTTGTCGCAAAGTAAATGGGATTCAGAGTTTCGGCTCGCGGGAAACCCAGGTGCGAGACCCCTCGTCTTCGTACATCGTGAAACCCCAAAAAGAGCTTAGTGTAAATGGGATTCGGAGTTTCGGCTCCCGGGAAACCCAGTTGCAAGACCCCTCGTCTTCATACATCGCGAAGTCCTGACTTGCGAAACCCCAAAAAGAGCTTAGTGTAAATGAGCTTCGGAATTTCGGCTCCCGAGAAACCCAAGGGTATGAACCCCTCATCTTTGCAAGTTGCAAAATCCCGATACGCAAAATCCCGGTATGTGAAATTTCGAAGCGGTGTAGTGTGAAATAATTCTGGCGTTCCAGCACCCAGGAAACCCAAGGGTATGAACCCCTCGTCTTCGCAAGTTTCAAAATCGCGGTATGTGAAATCCCGAAACGATGTAGTGTGAATTGATTTCGACGTTTCAGCACCCGAGAAACCCAAGGGTATGAACCCCTCGTCTTTGCAAGTTGCGAAATCCCAGTACGCGAAATCCCAATATGTGAAATCCCGAAGCGGTGTAGTGTGAAATAATTCCAGCGTTTCGGCACCCGGGAAACCCAAGGGTATGAACCCTCGACTTCGCAAGTTGCGAAATCCCGGTATGTGAAACTTTGAGTCGGCTTAGTGTGAATAGGAATTCAGGTTTCGGGGTTTGAAGAGTCGAAGAACTCGACTCTCTTGTATTTAGAACTCCTAGTTTTCGAAGTCCCAATACGGTCAGGACCGTCGGATCATGGTAGATATTCACAGCCGTCGATCTCAGCGAAGGTACGATTTTGGGTTTCGGGGTTTGAAGAGTCAAAAGACTCGACTCTCGGGCATCATTGAGTCACGAAATGTGAAAGGCGCCTCTTGGATTAGCCCAAGGTCATAACCGATGATCACATGGAGGTGAAGCATGTGCTTGGTGCTTGAGTTGTACACGACAGATTTTCAATGAAAGAACCAGTGGATTGGTTTAGTGAAGGTCCTGATCGGAAGACCTAGCCTACGCTAGGACCTCGTAGGAATTCGGGGACTCTGTCCCTTGATAAAGAAGGAGAAAGAAAAAGGCGAAAAATCTATTATGTTGTAGTGGGTGTGTGACAAATTGGTATTAGAGCATGGTTACAACACTTGGCCTGCTTGGGCTCATGAACGGGTTGCGCAAATACTCCATTCAAAGTACTCTTAAAAGGAGTAACCCTCTATCTTAACCCCCTTAATCACGAGTCGAAGTTAAGATTGAAAACTCCTATTGTGTGTATGCATGTGAAAAATATGAATTATGTGTTGGTTATGAATGAATATAAATACTGACTAACAACAAGCATTTTTCTTTTTCACACAAGTGGACGATCAACCACGGGAAATTGCAGACACATAGAATGGTGACTTACCAGGAAGTGGGAGATGGCTCCCACAATAGAGACGAAGATTCTAATGAAAGGAGGGCGGTAGCGACCCCTCCAGATCTAGCTGAGACTGTGAGGAGCCTCATGGTCGAACTACAGAGCTGCAAGGCTGACAATGAGAAGATGATAAAAGAGCAAGAGAAGCAAACGAAAATTAATGCAGTCTTACTGCAGAGTTTATCCGGCATACAAAGACAATTGCAGCATGAAACTGACACCATTCACGCGGACCGACGACAGACAAAGAAAAGTTGAAGTCCACTTGAGATACAAAAACATGGTCTTTTAAGTGGCCACACTGGGAAGAGCACCTCAAGGAAGGTCCACCCCAAAGATAAGGGATAAGCATCGGACGATTCCTCTGGAAAGGAAGCTAGCAACTCAGAGGGATCTTCTAGCAACAGAACTAGTTCTTATTCACGAAGAAAATGGAAGAAGTGAAAGCATTCCAAGAGTCATAATCTTGAAGAATTCAGGAAGGTCAAACCACCCTCTTTCGATGGTGAAATAAAGAAGGGAGAGGAAGTGGAGGCCTGGCTTCTTGGACTAAAGAAGTGTTTCAGAGTCCATGACTTCTCAGAAAATTTGAAGGCCTAAGTAGCCACCTTCAACTTGAATGGAAAGGCTTCCATTTGGTGGGAAGACCTTAAGAATGTAAAAGGGATTGATGAAGAGGGCCTGTCTTGGGAACGGTTTGATAAATAATTCAGGAAGAAGTATCTATCAGAAAAGTATTTCGATGAAAAGACTAAATAATTCTATGAACTCAAGCTGGGGAAACTCACCATAGAGGAATATGTCAGCAGATTCCTCGATTTATTGAGGTACGTACCCTATATAAAAGTAGAAAAGGAAAAGGTGCAACGATTCATCAGTGGACTACCTAAGGACTATCAGAACAGGATTGAGTTTGATGAGCCAAATACCCTAGAAGACACTATCCGAAAGGCAAGATATTGTTATGAACAGCTTGGGCATCAGACAGAACCTCGTGAAGGCTGGAAGAAGAAGAATAGTTCGGGATTCCAGAAAAAGGGGTTTAAATCTCCAAGATTTAAAAATTATAAAAAGGACTCAAGGATGAGCTTCCCAACCCGAAGTGTACACCAGCAGAATTTCCCCTCCCAGAGAGGAAATAAACCTTTTGGATCTACCCCAAGAAGGATTGATAACCCAAAGAAAGAACCCTTGAAATGTTGGGGTTGTGGAGAAGAGCATCTACTGAGGGACTGCCTGCACCAACAACAGAACAGTCGGAGAATTTACAACATTCAAGAAGCTACCACCATCAATGACGTGGCCAAGAGTATGCCACAAATTTATGCAGCAGTGGATAATAAACAAGCTGACCACCAAGCTTCAGTGGTGGAGATGGAAGGTACGATCACCAACCATCTAGTGTCTATTATAATTGACCCTGGTTCAAATTTGAGTTATATAGCTCCTAAGGCTATTGATAAGTGTAAATTACAACCACATAAACACGCCAAGCCATGGTTGGTACAGTGAGCCACCGGCACCAAAATAAAAGTAATGGAAGTCACACCATCTTGTCGATTCACTATGGGTGAATCCCCCACCCAAGAAACCCTTAACATATTACCCCTAGGATCGTATGATATGTTGATTTGTATGGGCTGGCTAGCCACATATAAAACCAGACTAGACTGTTACCATAAAACCTTAGAATGTGTAAGTGCAAAAGGGAGAAGGATAACCATTCAAGGGATCCAAAAACCTGTCTCAGTGAAGCGAATATCAACCCTTCAAATGAGAAACTATTGCAGGAAGGGATGTCCACTATATGCGATACAGGTGTTGGAATCAGTTAAAAGTGACAAACCAAGCCTCGAAGACCACCCCACACTAAGATAATATAGAGATGTATTTCCGGAAGAGGTACCAAGTCTACCTCCGAGAAGGGACATTGGCTTCTCGATAGAACTTGCACCAGGAGCGGTGCTAGTGTCTAGGACACCCTACAAGATGAGCACACCTGAACTAGTTGAGCTTAAATTACAATTAAGAGAAATGATGGACAAACGCTATATCCGGCCCAGCGTGTCACCATGGGGAGCACCAGTCCTGTTTGTGAAAAAGAAAGATGGTACCCTTCAACTGTGCGTAGATTATAGACAACTCAATAAGGTAACCATAAAGAACAAGTACCCCTTACCTAGGATCAATGGCATGTTCAATCAATTGGGAGGTGATTCCATTTTCTCAAAGATTGACTTGAGATCTGGATACCATCAAGTCTGAATCAAGGGTAAAGACATCCACAAAATTGCCTTCAAGACGAGATATGGTCACTATGAGTTTGAGGTAGTACCATTTGGATTAACCAATGCCCCTGCCACTTAATGTGCTTGATGAACAATGTGCTCAGCTAATTTCTAGACAAATTTGTACTGGTTTTTATTGACGATATATTAATTTACTCCAAGAATAGAGAGGAACATGAGGAACACCTTAGGCTTGTACTTCAAGTGCTAAGAGAACATCATCTCTATGCCAAATTTAGCAAGTGTGACTTTTTCCAGAAGAAAATACATTACTTGGGCCATGTACTATCTGAAGAAGGAGTAGTAGTAGACCCTAACAAGATCAGGTCTATCATGGAATTGACTACCCCTAAGGACGTTTCGGATATCAGATCCTTTATGGGCTTAGCAGGATACTATAGGAGATTTATAAAAGGATTCTCCAAGATTGGTTGTCCAATCACTGCCCTCCAGAAGAAGGGGGCTAAATTCACATGGACACAAAAATGTGAAGAAAGATTTCAAACCCTAAAACATCTACTCAGCCACGCACCCATATTGAAGATCGTCGAGTCCGAAGCTGACTTCCTCATGTGCACATATGCCTACAAGGAAGGGCTCAGTGGAGTCCTTATGCAAGGAGGAAGTGTGGTCTACTATGAATCCTGAAAGTTGAATGAACACGAAGTCAACTATGTGACCCATGATTTAGAGTTGGCCACCATAGTGCATGCCTTAAAAATGTGGAGGCATTACCTCCTGGGAAGGAAATTTGTACTTATGACAGACCACTGTGGATTGTGATATCTGTTTGACCAACCAAAGCTCAATGCCAGACAAGCTAGGTGGATGTCCCTCCTTAGCGAGTTTGACTTGAAATCAAACATATTAAAGGAAAGGAAAATAAGGTGGTCGATGCCCTTAGAAGAAGTATGAAAGAAATTCACCTGGCAGTGGTGAGCACCTACGAGACGGATGTCAAGGAAAGAGTCAGGAATGCACAAGAAACAGACACATTCTTCCAGACCATGACCTTTTACCTGGAGCAAGAACCCATAGGGATAAAGTATGAAGGCTACCAGATGATAGATGGAGGTCTGCTAACTTACAGAAACAGATTGTATATTCCAGATTGTGATGACTTGAAGAGGTTCATAATGGATGAACTACATAAAAGACCCTATACTGGTCACCCAGGATACCAGAAGATGATCATGGCCACCAGGAAATAGTTCTATTGGCCTGGATTGAAGAAAGACATAGTTGAATACTTAGCCAAATGCTACATAGAGTGCCAACAGGTTAAAGCAGAACACCGACACCCAAAAGAATTATTACAACCTCTACCAATCTCGGAATGGAAATGGGAAACCATCTCCATGGATTTCATCACTGGATTACCAACCTCGACCAAACAGAATGACGCCATCATGGTAGTGGTGGATAAATTGAGAAAGTCCGCTCATTTTATCCCCATCAAGTTGACTTGAAAGGCAATAGACATCGCCAACGTATTCATGAAGGAGATATTCAGACTACATGGTATGCCTAAAGAGATCGTGTCTGACAGAGACACAAAATTTACTTCCAACTTTTGGAAATCCTTGATGGTTGGTCTGGAGACAAAATTATTGTTTAGCACAGCCTATCATCCTCAAACCGATGGAAAAATGGAAAGAGTGAACCAAATATTAGAAGACATGCTAAGGATGCATGTAATGTATCAACCCAAAAAGTTGTAAGACTACCTGGCACTGGTGGAATTCGCCTACAACAATGGCTACCAAGAATCCATGAAGATGAGTCCTTTCAAAGTCCTCTATGGTAGGTCGTGAAACACTCTAGTCAGTTGGAGTAATCCTATAAATAGAGTTACTATTGGACCCGACATGTTGAAAGAAATGGAATAACAAGTAATTCAGATAAAACAAAATCTAAAGGTCGCACAAGACAAACAGAAAAGTTACGCCAACCGAAAGAAAACTCCAAGAGAATTCAAGACGGGAGACCATGTATATCTCAGAGTTAGGCCCAGGAAGAGTTCCCTAAGGATGGAAACCTATACCAAGTTGGCACCTCGATATTGTGGACCCTTTGAAGTTCTATATAGAGTGGGACCTATAGCCTATAGGCTATCCCTCCCTCCCATAGTAAAAGCACATAATGTTTTTCATGTTTCATTATTGAAGAAATATACACACAATTCTAATCATGTAATAGATTGGTATGTGACCCAGGTGGAACCGGAGGGAGAATACCTGTCAGAACCTCAATGCATACTGGACAGAAAGGAAACCCCGCTCAAGAACCGAACCATTGCACAGGTCAAGGTGCAGTGGAAACATTTCGGCCCACATGAGGCTACGTGGGAAATGGAAGATGCCATGAAACAGGCATATCTGATTTTGTTTACTTCTGTACATACACATCATATTGATAGATAGAACATCGAGGACGATGTTCCTTTAAGGGGGAGGGAATTGTAACACCCTGTTTCCCCCAGTCTGTAAAAATAACTATATTGGCCAAGAACTATGGAAAACTCAAAGATGTGAATGTTTGATTTGACAGACCTTTTTATAAAAGGTCGATGAATGTAAATTATATCATGAATATGTGTCGCATGATTGTTGGGAGGGGGATGTGCTGAAAGAGACCACGATAGATTATGAGAGGTGGTGGAAGGGGCTGGGAATGGTTGCGTTAACTTCCACCGAACCGAAACCGTACTAGTTTGTACGTGCTCGAAAACCAAAGCTCACTCTCTGACCTCGGAATGAATTACCCGCCAGGATGGTAGGTGGGGAGGCTCCTCAAGAGTAAATGAGGGGATTGGGGTGAACCGCCCATCTGTAGAATCTCTCAGACCTGACCACAGATAGGGAAATTCGCACCACACGCAACCTCGCAGGAGAAAGGCAAGGNAAGTGTGGAAGGGGGGGGGGGCAGGAGGAGGAGCGCGCGCGAAAGGAATCACGGAAGGAGAACCAAAGGAACTCTGAAAATACAGAGAGTCATGAACAGAGGAGAAGGGGAGTAACCTTTGTCCTTGACTTCCGTTGAGCTGGAAGCAGGAGACTGAGTCTCAAAGCATCGTGGTCTAGCTCGGGGGTGGCTAGTGGTAAATCCGGTTGGAATCACTTAGCCTACGGTTGGGTGGAAACGAGCACCCCTCTCAGCATTCGCATCACGTATGGAATTTATGATAAGTGTTATGTCTTGCATTTGGAATTGAATGTCACGATCGCATGCTCATTTTTATACACTCGTAAATAGTTTATGTATCGAAGTGTTTACCTTGTGCTTTGATTGGAAATAATGGATGCATGCTTATACTGATATAACTACAATTCGGTTAATGTGTAGAATGTATAAGTTTAGGATACGAGTTCGTTCCCCTAAGGATTGACCCATCTAACTTGACTTGTGTTATGCCCTGGTTTATCCTCCCGAAGGCACCCTTTTTCGAGAAAGTTCCCTCGCATTCCAGAGTCGGAGTGAGCCCCTTGAAAAGACTACCATTGTAGTAAATCCATGAGTTTACCTTGCCCCTGTCGCAAAGTAAATGGGATTCGGAGTTTCGGCTCCCTAGAAACCCAGGTGCGAGACCCCTCATCTTCGTACATCGCAAAGTCCCGACATACGAAACCCCGAAAAGAGCTTAGTGTAAATGGGATTTGGAGTTTCAGCTCCCAGGAAACCTAGGTGTGAGACCCCTCGTCTTCGTACATCGCAAAGTTCCGACTTGAAAAACCCCGAAAAGAGCTTAGTGTAAATGGGCTTCGGAGTTTCGGCTCCCGGGAAACCCAAGGGTATGAACCCCTCGTCTTCGCAAGTTTTGAAATCCCAGTACGCGAAATCCCGGTATGTGAAATCCCGAAGCAGTGTAGTGTGAAATAATTCCAGCTTTTCGGCACCCAGGAAACCCAAGGGTATGAACCCCTCATCTTCGCAAGTTGTGAAATCCCGGTACACGAAATCCCAGTATGTGAAATCCCGAAGCAATGTAGTGTGAATTGATTTCGGCGTTTCGGCACCCGGGAAACCCAAGGGTATGAACCCCTCGTCTTCGCAAGTTGCGAAATCCTGGTACACAAAATCCCAGTATGTGAAATCCCGAAGCGGTGTAGTGTGAAATAATTCCGGTGTTTCGGCACCTGGGAAACCCAAGGGTATGAACCCTCGTCTTCGCAAGTTGCGAAATCTCGGTACGCGAAATCTCGGTATGTGAAACTCCGAGTCGGCTTAGTGTGAATAGGATTTCGGGTTTCGAGGTTTGAAGAGTCGAAGAACTCGACTCTCTTACATTTCGAACTCCCAGTTTCCGAAGTCTCGATATGGCCAGGACCGTCGGATCAGGGTAGAGATTTGCATCCGTTGATCTCAGCAAAGGTACGATTTCGGGTTTCGGAGTTTGAAGAGTCAAAAGAATCGACTCTCGGGCATCACTGAGTCGCGAAATACGAAAGGCGCCTCTTGGCTTAGCCCGGGGTCATAACCGATGATCACATGGAGGTGAATCCTATGCTTGGTGCTTGAATTGTACACGACGGATTTTCAATGAAAGAACCAGTGGATTGGTTTAGTGAAGGTCTCGATCGGAAGACCTAACCTACACTAGGACCTCGTAGGAATTTGGGGACTCTGTCCCTCGATAAAGAAGGAGAAAGAAAAAGGCGAAAAATATATTATTCCGTAGTGGGTGTGTGACAATCCCCTTCTTCCTCTATTCCACCTTGCTTTTCATCTTGTCTTCCCAAGCCTTTTGGAAAGTCAGTCTTCTCCTTTGTTGATCATAAAGACATTTATCTCTCTTTATAGTTTCCTTCAATGTTTTGGGATCATCATATTGTATCTTATAACTAATAAATGATGGCATCCCACTCGAGTACCTTTGAATATTCACATGTTCATCCTTGATAAAAGGCATGTATTTCAGCAGCTCCAAAAATCGCCTTTCGTACTCATCTATAGTCATGCTCTCAAGCTTGAGTTCAAAGAACTCCTTCATTTTCCTATCATAGTAGCACTTGGTTAAATAGTTCTTTTCAAAATATCGCTTGAATTCCCTCCAAGTAACCTTCTTATCATTAATGTGTTGCACTTGAACTTATTGATCCCACCACATTGATGCTTTCCCCTTGAGTTGATAAATGGAAATTTTCCCTTTTGCCTATGAGGAGTAATTATGCAACTGGAAGAATTTCATCATACCCAACAACCATGTCTCTGCATCCTCATCCTTCTTATTCTCACCATCAAAATTATGGGGCTTGATCTTATTCATTCTCCCTGTAGTTCGTCTACCCCGGTCCTTCTCTTATAATTTTTGACAGGAGATGGGATCGAACTATTGCGTGCTCTCCCAACTGAATATCTTGGAGAGTGATGGAGATGCTTGTCAGCACTTTTTATTTTTATTCCCTCATCATGAGACCTATATCTTCCTAATTTGCTTAACTCGGTCTCCCTATCCATATTTTTCTCAATTCTATCCAAACTTTGTAGCAACTTGATGTTGAATCCATCTTGCTTCTCCTTGGATTTCATAATCCTATCATTATTAGCTTTATAACTTTGGACGCCCTTTTGCAAACTTGTTATGGTCTCTACCAAGTTCATGCTCTCTTCTAAGCCTTCCCTATGTCCATTAGATTGTGTGCCTTCAATACCCATACCAACGTACAACCTTCTCATTTCTTTATCCTAACTGTAAGTTCTCTGCGTACCTTCCATGCTTTTAATCTCTACATTGATT
>ML819128.1:39442-61885 GCA_009831015.1 Picea engelmannii | reverse complement strand
CTGGATTAGTCCAAAACCCTAATTCCTTAACCGGAAATAGAAAACCATCGGCAAAAAACCATGTGCCGAAAAACCACCTAATATCATGTGGTCCCGGAAATATGTCATCCCGGTAATATGTCGTCCCGGAAATATGTCGTCCCAGAAAAAAAAATTAGGGGCGCTGCCCCCGAACCCCTGCGCGCCCGACACAGACGCTCAAACACTGCTATTCATGCAAAGAATATAACACATACCCAACAATTTTAACGACCAAATTCTAGTGTGCACACCCACACATTGTTATTTTATTTTTTGCACGTGCATCACAGCTCTATACCACGCACCAATGGTTTTCCGTGCAAAATAAACTATGCACTGCATGGCACCAATACTTAGTGCACACATCTATTTCATGTCGATATCTAGCCCATACAAGTCAAGTGTTGAACCAATGGCTCTGATACCACAATGCAACATTCCCAACCTCCCAGACTGGGCCACGTCACTACAACCTCTAATTTTGTTGTTATGATAATCTTTGTGGCAGCCCGAACTCACTATTGGGTCATGCTAATTCAAAAATACTAGTGCGTGGATACTACTTATAACACTCCTTGTTACAAGTAGACAAGAATAATTGTGCACAACCTTAAGGTATTGTGCCCAAACCCAAGTTGGGTCTCGCTCTTCAAATATACTTCTTTAATACAATTATAGCAGTAGAATAAATGTCACAAACCTACTGCGCGCTTAGCCCTTCAGAACACATATATACATTTGCGTGTGAAAATGATCTTCACACATAATACCACTGCATGCACAATCAATCTGATGTTTCACGCATATTCTATCACCTTGTGTGTGCAGATTACTTCACTACATGCTCAGCAATTCATACCTTGCCTTGGTATCTTCTAACCATTACACAGAGTTTAACTTAACAGGAATACTTAATAATTGTCATACTTCTCATATGCAACAATATTATACAGATTAATCATACATTTAGCTAACAAGAAACACTTATAACTGTCATGCCCACATATGTCGCAGCATACAGGAAAAAGGAACATAAAATCATGAATCTGGGTGTCTATTTTCCTTGTTTTTTGAGAAAATAAAATATATTTTCATAAGTTTTTCAACTTCCAGTAAACAAAAGTATTTTTTTATTTAAAATTTCACTTTACAGTAAAAAAAAAACTTGTCATGAATTTTGTTAGCTTTCTATTGACTTTTTTTTTTAATTACTGAAATTTGATATGTCAAATTAGCGATTGTTTGACAGTATGTTCCTTAAAAATGAAGGGATTGATAATGAGTTATGTTTTTCAATGTGAATATACTCATTATTAAATTTGTGCTTATGAAAAATAAAATATACTGCAATAATAAAAGCAGTCTCTATTAAAGTATGACTATAGTTTTGAATTTAACCGATGAATATTATAATTTCTACAATTTTTTGAATTTGACCAATCTGAAGAAGTTGCAAATTTTAAACCTGTTTAGTGAGACTCCATCTGTGTCTTAATTTTGATTTAAAGTAAAATCTAAAAACACCATTTTGAAGAGGATGGTGAAAGGTTTCGTAATATAAATTTTCCATTATTTTTTACTGTGTATTATTGCAGATATTGATTTTTCATTTTACTGAATCATTGTGTCATCTAAAAAAATCAGCAGCCATTTTTTTTATAAAATTAATTAAAAATACTAAAAAACAATTAAATTGAACACAAATTGTATCAAATGAAAGTCATTTCAATTCTAAAAATGTTGCCACTAGTTCTGAAACCAAACTCACAATATTTTAAGGAGTTCGCTCCTTCCCAAGTTGGAGAAAGTTGAAGTGAACACATAGTTTACTGGAAAGTGTCATAGTTACAAGTTTTCGATCGAAAGTTAGTTTTTTTCGACCGAAAGCTAGTTTTAATGGAAAAACTAACTTTAGATTTAAAATTGTTGTTAGATTTAAAATTGTCGTTAGATTTTTCAAGGATGTCGTTATATTTAACTTTTAGCCAAAAAATTGCCATTAGCGATTTTCGCGACTTGGTTCTCACGAAAGTGTTACCCAAATTTGTGATATGTGTGTGTGTGTGTGTGTGATGAAAAGCTCCTTTTGGGAGGGCTCTGCGGCTGGGGAAAACCCTAGTCGCAGACGCCCATGCTCACGCACCTCCTCTCTCGGCAAGGGTTCTAGAAGAAGGTTGAAGCACACGCAAACCCTCCTGATTTTCTCCATTGCCAATCGATGTTGCAGATCGTCCGGATACTCCAGGATCCTTGCATGGTGGTTTGATCCTATGCGGAGGCCCGAGGATCTTTTACAGATCCGTGTATTTTTCTACTGTAGGTTCGGAAGGGAGCCTTTTTCCTTTCCTTGTGTGACCTGCGTGGATTTCTTGGCGAATGCATCCTCTACATGCCTCGCCGCTACTATGGTGTTTTCTCTGAGGATGGATACGGTTTTGATGTCGAGTTGTTGTCTAGTTTATGGGTGTTCCTATTGGGATGATGCATGGGTTCCTTTTACTCAGATCTGAATCTTCTAAGTGAGATCCTAGTGTTATATTGTTCCATTTTTACGATTACTCCTCCTTGTTTTTTCGGTTGTTCAGGGTTTGATGTATGTCCAGATCTAGATCCTTTCGGTGACCGATGATGTTTTTTCTATTTGGTGGAGGTTGTGCCATAACTTTGAGGTCCTTTCCTTGGGAGTGCGGTGCGGGGCTACACCTTGAGGTCCTTAGAGTGAGCGAGCAGTTCATGGTTTACTGATGTTGTTTTGGGGTTCATTGTCGTCGCTGCAAACTGGTTCATCTTGTGATGGTTTTCATACTGCTCTGACCTCCTGGAATTGATTGGGTATATTGTTTGGAGTTTTAATTCTATGATGGGATCTCTTGTAAAGGGTTTCTTTCCTATTAAGGTCTTCTATTAGTTTATGTCTTTTCTTTTTTTGGCTCTTCGGCCAGTTACTTTGTGTCCCTTTGGGATATTCTACCCAGGTTTGGGTTGTGCCTTTGGCACCTACAGAATGTAATTTGGTTATCTTTGGATGAATAGAATTACACTTTTTTCGAGGAATATATATATATATATATATATATAGAGAGAGAGAGAGAGAGAGAGAGAGAGAGAGAGAGAGAAACATTACACAGAATTAACCACAATATTCAGATGCAATTTCATACAAGAAGATAAACTCATTTAAGATATGAACATTAGAACACACAATAATTAAACAAGCATGTGAAGGACACTTATATTTTATGAAAAATCACCAACTGTGTCCAGGACTCAGACATCCCTCCCATCCATAGACTATGTCACTCATAATATTTTAGCAACAGGTCACCCCCGAGTTGGGCTTAAACTCCACGGTAAAAAGGGTTCTTATTTCCAGGCTATGGTCTGATATTCAGCAAAAATCTTGGTCCAAGGTGTCGACTTTTGAAACTAGCCTACAGTCTCTCATTCCCCACATGTCTATCCAACCCCAAGAAGTGTTCCCCTTCTCTTCTCAACAGTCATTTGGTTGTCCCACTTTCCTTTAGGGGCTTCAACAACAGGTTAGACAGGAAATCTTGGAGCCCTATATTTAATGCCCAGTGCACTAGGGAACAATTCCTGAAAAACTCTCACTGGAGAGAATGCTCGCGATCCTGACAACTCGCTTCTTTGACAACAAATCTCTCACATGGAGAGAATGCTTGCAGGCCTAAAAACCCACTTCTTCGATAGCACATAGATCTTCCCAAGCAAAAGGTTAAGCAATGACAGTAGTTACAGTAAAATACGGACTCCTTCCCCCGAGGAAGTTCGTCTAAATGATCAAGGAAAATGAGTGATAATCCCCCCAAATTACACTAAGGCCAACAATATATATTGCATGGTTATAACTGGACACTTTTCACCTTCAGGACTAGATTTTAGTCACTTGGTGACTCATTCCCATACTTTGAAAACTTAGCATAAATACATATCCATAAATTAAACTTTCATAAATATTAATAAAATATTCCCTTGACTTAAGCTCCCCCTTTTTCCTTTTCCGTGGAGTTTATCCCCCCATCTCTTTTCGTTTGAGTTGAGTCTGCACACAGTTATGTGATTATATTAACAATCTTGAGGGTGATTACATTTACAATACAGGTGCACTGGCCTTTTGCATCTAGACTCACCAACCTTAAAACACAAACATATATACAAAGGCTCTCTGGCCTCAAAATTGTGCGCTTAAACTGGTGTGCGCAAAACTCTAGGATGTGTGCACTCTTCCTTTGGTGTGCCATACTCACACACTTACACAAGTGTGTGCTACACTATGAATGTGTGTGTTCTTTCTTTGATGCACAATCCTCGCACAATCACCAAACTATGGGATGTGTGTGTTCTTTCTTTGATGCACAATCATCGCACAATCACCAAACTATGGGATGTGTGCACAAAATTGAATCCAAGACTTGATAACAACAACTCACCAGCTTATATAAATATATACACATTTATATTTACACTTACATTTAAATTCCTTCTACTTCCAATATTGCATGTAAATTCTACTACAAAATTTGTATGCTCTTTCAAAGAGAATGGCCAAGAGTGCAAGAAAGTAGTGAATGCAGTGAATCATTCCCCAAACTAGCATTTATAATAGCAAAGGGGGGGAAGCTCCTTTCTATGTAGCTATGGACAAAACTAAATAGATGGTAAGTTCCTCCAACCTACCAAGCAATTAACTCGCACCCTAGGCAATTCGAACCAAACCAAATTTTGATGCCAAAAATAAAAGATTAGTTCGATTAGTCTATGGGTTTCATAGGAATGTTTAACCAAGGTCATATTCTAAACCTTGGGTTTCGAAATTGATCCAAATTTGAAATTGCACAAGCTTAGGATCCACCCCTTTTGAAATCATGAATGGGCCTATATAATCTATACATATGAATTATTGGTATTACAAGTTTCCTCAACATGTAGTAGGTTTATGGAGGACTAAAGACCCAAGGCCGTATTCTAAACCTTGAGTTTCGAAATTGATCCAAATTTGAAATTGCACAAGCTTAGGATTCACCCATTTTGAAATCATGAATGGGCCTATATACTCTATACATATGAATGATTGGTATTATAAGTTTCCTCCACATGTAGTAGGTTTATGGAGGACTAAAGACCTAAGAATTATGTTACCTAGAATGGCCATTTATGCCAAAGTTTATAACCAATTCATTTTAACTATGTACCCATCAACAAATAACAATTAAGCTAAGAGTGGAGGCCTCCATTCTCTTAAATCAAAGAAACAAATTGAGAAATGCATCGAGCTTATTAACCAAACTAGGGGAAGTTCTGAAGCATAGACGACAATTACAGAAAGAACAAAAATCACTAAAACGATTATGTTGCAAGTTGAAGAAAAAACCATCAAACAAGGCATACAACACATGGAAACTCAATCAATGAATATTGTCCTACACTAAAATTTGCATGGAAGTACTCATATCAAACAAGGGAATTGTGTGCCCTTCATTGAAAATAATTTCAAGTCAAGTTCAAAACATCTTAAAGTTGAACCAACACAAATTAGAGAACATCCAAGCTTGGAATTACCTCCAAATGCGAAAGAATCAGTCATCTTAGCTTGGTGGGTATATTATACACTTCTGGGCCACCAAACCTCTTCACTTACAATTTGTAGAAGTCCACAAGGAATTTATCAAACATTAATTTAAAAAGAATTCTTGCCTTCTAGATTGAGTCACTATCACTCTGGAAAAATGAGAGCAAATTTTGGTTGGAATCTCTTTTATTATCAAAAGCAACACCTAGAATTGAGATAAGTAAGTATTAATTGCATGGTGGATCTCCACACTTGAGTATTCATCTACCTTAGTCACTACCCAAGTCACTTATGTGTATAATTCCCCTATATTCATAGGGGTTGAAATATAAACATCAATGGCAAACCAAGTACCCTACGCCATATTGCTTATAATTAATATTATGCATGTGTGTGATGTAATGCTTACAAGATAGGGTAGAAACCATAAACTTAGAACCAATACCAAGTTAAACTTTATACTATTTGTTTGGGTTTACCACATATAAACACCAAGTCCAAAACATATGAAACTTGCCATGTTAAAGGGATATACATTTTATATCTTCCAAACCTTATGCCAAGTTTGTGGATTCCAATCTCATAATCATGCCACAAACATTGGCATAGTGCAACATAAAGTCTTATGCCTTTTCAAACAAAAATTGAAATGCCAACTAGCTCAAGAACCTTTTGTTTATTTCGTATTGAAATATTATTTAATATGTTTCTTATTAAAATATTGTTTAATATGGACACCCAAATAGAAATGCCAACTAGCTCAAGAACCTTTTGTTTATTTCTTATTGAAATATTATTTAATATGGACACAACACATATTTGGGGAAGTGATATGTTTTACAAGTTTGAATCTCAACCTTATATACTCGGGATCCAAACAATAGTTGAATAGTTACACAATGAGAGGGGAAACTCATTTTACAAACCTCCTTATCAAGTTAATCATGCATTAAGTTTTACATTAGATCACAAGTAAATGAATATTTCAAGTGAGCTTAAGTGATATCCAATTGCTAAATTTTTAATTAAATAAAGTATTTAGGCAAGTGTTTTTCATCCCTAGGCACCTAAGGGGTGAGAAAGTGTTTAATGTGGACCCTAGTCATTTAGTTTGTGAGATGCAGATAAAAAGGTGACTTTGTGACTTTAGTGAGGGTGAGTGAAGAGACACCAAATCTCAGTTACTCATCTAATCCAATCTCAATCGTTGGATTAAGAGACCCCTCACCTACCTCATGAGGTCGATTAGGGTAGGAGGGTGCATCCTAGCTAGGGTGGTTGTTCATTTTTCATCTTTTGGAGAGTAAGAGAGAGCAAGAGAGAGGTCAAGCTTGAGAAGAGGCAGCGTTTGCAGAGATGGGAACGCATCCCAAGGCATCAAGCTAGCACGAGTTTCAAGGCAAAGTATGACATTGAATGCAATCTGTATGGTACGGATTTCTAGAGGTTGTACAGCCATTTACTATGTACAGAAATCGAGGCACCTACTGTCATTAATTTCTAGGTGAAATTTCGTACTGTCCGTACAGATTTTGGCATGATTTTCGAGGGTCGTACAACATAGTTTTCGAGAAGAAAGGGCACGATTTTCGAGGAGTTGTTCCTTCTGCATATTCCGTACAGTCTTAATAGAAATTTGGCACGAAAACTGAGACATCTCGTACAGCATTTATTGTTGGGACAGTCGTACAGTTGTACGGATTTCTAGCACAAAAATCGAGGAGCTTTCCCAGGATTGTTCAGAAGGATTTTTGCAGTAGAAAGTCTGAGATAAGTTTTTGTAATTTCTGAAGATGAATATGTTGTAAAAGAAATTTCTCAGAAGCTCATAAATAATAAAAAAGCCCTCTCTCACTGGTTTTCCCCTTGTGGGTTTTTCCAGGGTCAATGTTAGACTGAAAATATCTGTGTCTATAATTTTATGAGTTTTATATGTTGATGATATTTTATTGCTGCATTATAAACGATGTTCAGAATCTTCATGTTTCAGTTCTGAAGTTGTTTTTTCTGTTGAATTTTTATGTGCTGATATAAAACTGGGTTTGGGCATTAAACATTGGTTGAAAAATCAGCGAGACTGAAACTGGGTTGGGGTCTGAAAATTTTACATGGTATCAGACCTGAGTTGAAAGGAAGCAGAAATTTCAGCAGTCAGGAAGTTGGGACAGCAGTACTTCACAGGGTAGATTTTTGAATTTATTATTTTCAGCAAAAAAGGGTCAATGGCTACAGGTTTGAGAGTTGAGGACAGACTTGATGAGGCGGAAAATTTTGGTTCTTGGAATGAGAGGATGATCTTGCTTTTGCAAAAAAACGAGTTGTGGGACATTGTGGAAAATACCACTACTCATCATGTTGTGGTATCTACTGATGTTATTCTTCTTGCAGCTTACACTAAGAAGAGTATCAAGGTTAAGAGGTTTATTCTTGATTCCATCAAGGATCATTTAATTCCTCACTTGATAGGGAAGATACATGCCTATGAGATGTGGGAGTCTTTGACTAAATTGTACCAGAGTACAAATGAGAACCGGAAAATGGTTTTGAGGGAAAAACTAAAGAGCATAAAAATGACCAAGGCTGAAAATGTGCTCACATACCTTACTAGATTGACATAGGTGATGGATGAGCTTGGAGTTGTGGGGGAAGCCATAGTTGACAGTAATCTTGTAAGAACGGCGTTGAATGGAGTTTCTAAACAATGGGTTGTTTTTGTGGAGGGCATTGTTTCTAGGGAGAAGCTTCCCGGTTGGGAACGTCTTTGGGATGACTTTGTTCAGGAGGAGACCCGGAGAGGTTATGTACATGGCATCTCATCTACAGGTCATGAGGAGGAGAATGTGGCTCTTGCTACCACTAGCAAGAAGAAGTTCAAAAAGGGTCAAAAGGGAGGATGCAAGCCCAAAGGTGAAGGGAAGAAAGACATGAGAAAATTCAAGTGCTTTGCATGCCATAAGTTTGGGCACTATGCAGGTCAGTGTCCGAACAAGAAGAAGAAACAAACAGCAGCTTCAGCAGAGGTGGAAGAGTTTTCCACCAAGTTTGACAAGGAATTTTCCTTGATTGTGTCTTTATCCATGAGGACCACTCATATAGATACTTGGTATATTGACAGTGGTGCCTCTCTCCATATGACAGGGGTTCGTGAGCACTTGACAGACCTCTCAGAGATGGAAAATGTTGAGGTAGTGCTTGGAGATGACCGGGAGGTCAAGGTGGTTGGTAGCGGGACAGTTTCATTTCATAGGGAGATTTTGCCTCCCTTGACTTTGGCAGAGGTTCTATATGTTCCGGGCTTGAAGAAGAACTTAGTGTCAGTTTCTACTATTGAGGAGAAGGGCTATGAGGTCTTGTTCTGTGATGGGCAAGTGCTTATTTTCCCCATAGGGTCTAGCATCAATTAGGCCAAAGTGATTGGTACTAGACATGAGAGGTTGTACAAGTTTTTGTTCCAGCCAATGAGAGCATTGATTCATACTACCAGCAATAGCAATGACCTATGTGAGCTATGGCACAGGAGGATGGCACATTTTCACCATGGGGCTTTGAGAGTTCTGAGGGAGATGGTGATAGGAGTTCTGGATTTCAGTTCAGAGCACCATGAGTTGTGCAAGGCGTGTGCTTTGGGAAAGTACACCAAGACTATTTTTCCGAGCAGTGACAGTAGAGCAGCAGGGATACTTGATCTTATACATTCAGATGTATGTGGCCCGATGTCTTCAGCATCATTGACTGGTTCCTTATACTATGTTGTATTCATTGATGACTTCTCTCGGAAGTCCTGGATTTTCTTCATGAAGACCAAAGGACAGGTCTTCAATCGGTTCCAAGAGTTCAAATCTCTTGTGGAGAACCAGACAGGGAAGAAAATCAGAGTCATAGGACAATGGGGGTGAGTATACCTCCAAGGAGTTCATGGACTTCTGTGCAGGAGAGGGCATCAAGAGGGAGTTGATTGTTCCTTACAATCCGCAACAGAATGGGGTTGCAGAGAGGAAGAATGGGGCCATTGTTAGGGCTGCGAGAGCCATGTTACATGATCAGGGGTTGCCACTATTTCTATGGGATGAGGCATCCTACACTGCAGTTTATCTGCAGAACAGGAGTCCTCACAAGGCTGTGGGGAGCATGACTCCTAAGGAGACTTTCTGTGGGAAGAAGCCTGAGGTGGAGCACTTTCGTATTTTTGGGTGCATCACATTTTCATATGTCCCTTCTGAGAAGAGGACAGAGTTGGAGCCCATGGCAGAGAGAGGGATCTTTGTTGGGTACAGTGAGACTTCAAAGGCTTTTCGTATATACCTTCCTTCCTTGAGGAAGACTGTCTTGAGGAGGGATGTCGGATTTGAGGAGGACAGAGCCTTTAGGAAGTCTAGAGGGACAAAGAAGGGTGAGCAGTCTTCACCGCAGATTTAGGTGAGTCCGCAACAAACTACAATGACACAGAGTTCAGGGCCACCAGTTTCAAGGACAACAGGTTCACAGGTGACAAGGCCACAGGTTTTAGGTTCACAGACTACTGGTCCACTGGTTACAGGATCAGGTACTTCAGAGTCTACTTCAGGATCATTGTCTTCAGGAGATGGGGTTGAGCAGGGAGAGTCCCCTCCACCGGACACTACTTCAAAGAGGAGGAAGCCCAAGTGGCTTCAGGACACTTTGAGGGAGGCACAGGGTTCAGTGGGGAATCCCAAACAGGCAGTGAGAGAGAGTAAACCTCCCAAGAGGTTTTGCAGCTACATCGCGATGGTGAGCAGTATTTGGGAGTCTGGGCCTTCCACTTTTGAGGAGGCCACTGGTAGACAGGTATGAAGAGATGCCATGATGGAAGAGTACAATTCCATCATGAAGAACGATGTCTGGGAAGTTGTTCCTAGACCTGAGGGGAAGTCGGTGGTGACTTCCAAATGGCTCTATAAACTAAAGCATGTTGTAGATGGCAGCATTGAGAAGTACAAATCTCGCTTTGTGGCTCGGGGGTTTTCACAGGTTGAGGGAGTAGACTATGATGAGACCTTTGCGTCGGTTGCTAGATACACTTCGATCAAGGTAGTGATCTCCATTGCAGCAGAGATGGGTTGGAAGATCCACCAGATGGATGTGAAGACCGCATTTATGAATGGTCTTATTGAGGAGGAGGTGTATATTGAGCAACTATTGGGCTTTGAGGTGCATGGGAGAGAGTCTCATGTGTGTAGACTAAAGAAGGCATTGTATGGGCTGAAACAAGCTCCCAGAGCTTGGTATTCTAGGATAGATGCCTATTTGCAATAGTTGGGTTTTGAGAAGAGTGAGGCGGATCCCAACCTATACTTCATTGTGGTTGGAGAGGATCCTCTCATTCTTCTGCTATATGTGGATGATCTTTTCATTACAGGGGCAGAGAGACTCATCGGCAGCTGCAAGGAGAGCCTTGCTTCAGAGTTCGAGATGACTGACATTGGACTAATGCATTACATTTTGGGATTGGAGGTTTGGCAGGAGCCTGGACACATCTTCCTGGGACAGGGGAAGTATGTGTGTGACATTTTGAACAGATTTCAGTTGGGGGATAGCAGGCCCATGACCACTCCCATGATTACCAACTGGAAGAAGCTTCACGCTTCTAAGTCACTGTTGGTGGATTCCACTTTGTGTCGTCAGTTGATCAGGTCATTGATGTATTTGGTCAATACTAGGCTAGATATTTGTTTTGTTGTCAACACTCTCAATCAGTTCATGGTGGAGCCTAGGAGAGTGCACTGGGTGGCAGCAAAACATGTGCTCAGGTATCTTTGTGGTACGGTAGATTTTGGTCTAGACTATCAGAGAGGAGATGGAGTTCATCTGGTTGGCTATATAGACTCGGATTGGGCAGGATGTGTCAATGATAGGAAAAGCACTTCAGGGTGTTGTTTTAGATTAGGATCAGCAATTGTGTCTTGGTTCAGTCGGAAACAAAAGTCAGTGGCTTTGAGTTCTGCAGAGGTTGAGTATATGGCAGCCAGTCACGCCAGTTGTGAGGCCCTTTGGCTTCGCAAGATGTTGGTGGGATTGTTCGGTGTGCAGATGAGGCCTACTGTGATTTACTGTGATAATCATAGTTGCATTAAACTCTCGAAGAATCCAGTTTTTCATGACCGGTCTAAGCATATCGAGATTCATTATCACTTCATCCATGACTATGTTCAGAGAGGAGTTGTGGAGCTACATTACATATCTACTAAGGAGCAGGTTGCAGACATACCCACCAAGGCATTGGGCAGAGGCAAGTTTGTATTTTTCAGGGACAAGCTTGGAGTGGTGAGTAACACTTTCATCGGTAAAAGGGAGTGTTAAATTTTTAATTAAATAAAGTACCTAGGCAAGTGTTTCTCATCCCTAGGCGCCTAAGGGGTGAGAAAGTGCCTAATGTGGGCCCTAGTCATTTAATTTGTGAGATGCAAATTAAAAAGTGACTTTATGACTTTAGTGAGGGTGAGTGAAGAGACACCAAATCTCAACCACTCATCTAATCCAATCTCAACCGTTGGATTAAGAGACCCCTCACCTACCTCATGAGGTCGATTAGGGTAGGAGGGCACACCCTAACTAGAGTTGTTCTTCATTTTTCATCTTTTAGAGAGCAAGAGAGAGGTCGAGCTTGAGAAGAGGCATCATTTGCAGAGCTGGGCACGCATCCCAAGGAAGCAATCTAGCACGAGTTTCAAGGCAGAGTATAGCATTGAATGCAATCTGTACGATACGGATTTCTAGAGGTCATACAGCCATTTATTATGCACAGAAATCAAGGAAGATAGAAGAAACATTTATGAGAAGTTTGGCACACATCCCAAGGCTTCCATACACTCATTTATTGGCACAAAAATCGAGGCACCTGCTGTCATTAATTTCTGGGTGAAATTTCATATTGTCCGTACAGATTTTGGCACGATTTTCGAGGACCGTACAGCACAGTTTTCGAGAAGAAAGGGCACGATTTTCGAGGAGTTGTTCCTACTGCATATTTCATACAGTCTTAGCAAAAATTTGGCACAGAAACCAAGACAGTCTGTACAGCATTTATTGTTGGGACAATCGTACAATTGTATGGATTTTTGGCACAAAAATTGAGGAGCTTTCCCAAGACTATTCAGAAGGATTTTTGCAGAAGAAAGTCTAAGATAAGTTTTTGTAATTTCTGAAGATGAATATGTTGTAAAAGAAATTTCTCAGAAGCTCATAAATAATAAAAAATCCCTCTCTCACTGGTTTTCCCCTTGTGGGTTTTACCAAGGTCGATGTTAGATCGAAAAATATATGTGTCTAATTTTCTGAGTTTTATATGCTGCTGATATTTTATTTATGCATTATAAACGATGGTCGGAATCCTCATGTTTCAGTTCTAAAGTTGTTTTTTCTGCTAAGTTTTTATGTCCTGATATAAAACTGGATTTGGGCATTAAACATTGGCTGAAAAATCAACGAAACTGAAACTAGGTTAGGGTCTGAAAATTTTACACCAATATCAACTTAGAAATAAATATAAATAGCATTTAATCTTATTATTTATTAGAGGTATAAAAATAACTTTTATAAACAATGCCATTTTCAATTAAAAAGAATCATGTAAAATTCAAATAATGAATCAAAAAATTATAATCATAACATTCCAAACTTATAAACCCAAAAATTGTTATAAACATGGAAAGACCAACAAAAAAAAATTGATGTTAGTATCAATTCCAAATAAAACTCAAATAAACAAAAAAGAAACAATTGAAAATAGATTTTCAATGGAGTACAACTTTAACATGGGGATACAATCAAATCATCCCAATAATTTAGACTAGTTTAGATGAATCTTAAAAAAAGGTTAGGTGGTTCTAAGATGGAATTTTGGGTTTGTTGGCACAATTATCTCTTAAGCTTCTTTTCTTTGCATTTGAATCACACGTTATTTTAAGCATATGAAATGATATTAATATTAATATTACATGGAAAAATATGATTTTTGAAATTATCAAGGTTTTGAAAGAATAGGCTTGCATTTAAAAAAAATTATAGCCACTTCATTGTTTGCATGTTTTAAGTCTTTTAAGTCATATTTATTTAGATTGTGGTATTGACATGTATAGAGAGGGTTTTTCACTAATATGTTTTTGAAAAATTAGGTTTGTATCAAAATCCACTTAGTTTGTGCCCTTCTTAATTATTATCAATCATACACATGTTTTAATAATAATAATAATAATCTAACCGCCCAACGATTTCACTAGTAAAGTCTATAGAGGTATACATATCCTACCTCTCTCGATTTCACTAGTAAAGTCTATAGAGGTATACATATCCTACCCCCCCTCTGGATTTGAACTTGTGACCTCTTAGGAGGAAACACATATTCTTAACCATTAGGCTCACTCGGGTTGTATTTATTCTTACATAAAAATTTGAACCATTGGGTATGTATATCAATCTTACTCTTTTTCTCTTGGTCACTACATTAAAAGAAAAATAAGCTTTAGATCAAATTCCACCAAAATCTTTTTATCCATTAACTTAGAACAATATATTTCTACTGTAACACTATTTTAAACATATTACTCATTTTCACACTTTTTCTAATGTTTAAACACTACCCCTAATTTCCTAATTTGTACACTAAAAAACATATGCAAAACATATTACTTCACTTTCACACTTTTTTTAATGTTTAAACAATACATTGTAACTCATATATTAGGAATATAAGCAAAAGGGTTAAAATCATACTTTAGAATTCATATATTGAAAATATAAGCAAAAGGGTTTTAAAGTCATTGTTGTAACACTATTTTAAACATATTACTCTATACTTCTTAACTTTTCCTAACTTTTACATTAAAAATATATGAAAAACATAACCAAAAAGTTTTAAATTCATTGTTGTAACACTAATTTAAATATATTACTCCATACTTTTTCTAATATGTAAACATTACCTCATAATTTTTATATTAAGAATATATGCAAAAACATATTATTCACTTTCAAGTTTTAAGATTATAAATAAAAGGGTTAAAATCGTATCTTATAATTCATATATTGGAAATATAAACAAAAAGGTTAAAGACATTATAAACAAAAGGGTTAAAAACACTATTTTAAATATAAACAAAAAGGTTGAAGACATTATAAACAAAAGGGTTAAAAACACTATTTTAAATATACCATTCATTTTCACACTTTCACACTTTTTCTAATGTTTAAACACTACCCTTAACTTTTACACTAAGAATATATGCAAAACATATTACTTCACCTTCACATTTTTTCTATGCCTTATAAAATGGTTAAAGTCGCACCTTATAATTCACATATTAAGAAAAAAAAATTCAATCTCTTATAAAATGATTAAAGTCGCACCTTATAATTCACATATTAAACATTTTTTCTATGTCTTATAAAATGGTTAAAGTCGCACCTTATAATTCACATATTAAGAAAAAAAAATGCTATCTCTTATAAAATGATTAAAGTCGCACCTTATAATTCACATATTAAGAAAAGGAAAATGATTATAGTCGCACCTTATAATTCACATATTAAGAAAAGGAAAAGGATTGAACTCATAAGTTTTCTAATATTTAAACACTTTAAACAAAAAAAATTATCCTAAATTTTTATTTAAAAAACATTTGAATTTACAATGAGAACTATTAAAAGTTCATTTCCCAAAAAATCAATTTAACCAATCAAAATCAACAAAACCATCAATTAAACATTACATAAACCTTTACATGTTTTTCCATAAATTTGAAACGCTAAAATATGTTTCTCTTCTTCATTAAAAGTTTTACATTCAAAGTTGAATATACTTTATTCAAATTTGAATATATTTTATATAATTACTTTAATAATTTAAATATTTTAAAATTTTTACATTCAAATTTAGTTATACTATTCAAATTTAGTTATACTATATGTAATTATCTTAGTTATCTAAATGTATATATAATTATTTTAATTAAAATTTTACATTCAAATTTAGTTATACTATTCAAATTTAGTTATACTATATGTAATTATCTTAGTTATCTAAATGTATATATAATTATTTTAATTATAATTTTTTTTTATTTTTTTAGTTATATAATTATTTTAATTATAATTTTTTTTATGTAAAATTTAGTTATACTATATGTAATTATCTTAATTATCTAAATGTTATATATAATTTTTTTAATTGTAATTTTTTTATGTAATTTTTTTTACTCATTTTAACATATTAAAAATTAAGTTATCTATGAGTTTATTTTATTTTCATCAACATAAATTAAATTAATTTTTATTTATTTTATTTTCCAGCTTACAATAAATTAAATTAAACTACCTGTTCTTTAAAAATTAAGTGATCTATATGTTTATTTTATTTTCATCAACATAAATTAACTACCTGTTATTTATTTTATTTTCATTTTACAATAAATTAAGCTACCTACCCTTTTCACCTAGATATTCTTTATTTAATTCGTGATCAGTGACAGTATAAACTATCCTGAGCCTGCACAAGTCATTGATAGGAGCCATGGTGCCTGCCTGCTGCTTGGGGAGGTGGGTGGGATAGCAGTTTGAAGGCCATCTCTTTAACTATAGATCTATTGGACAATAGCCCACAATAAATGGGCTAGTTTGAAGGCCATTTCTTTATTTAATTCGTGGTATTATTTATTTTATTCATGATCTTATTTGTTTCAAGTAAGAATAAATTATAAAATAGTTTTCTGATTTCAATTATAATTTGTAAATAAATAAATGTCAAATAATATAATTCAAATTTTCTTTCTAATGAAATAGTACAGATATTTTTTAAAAATATTCACGCCATTCCAAAATAATATAATTAACATTTTCTTTCTGAAATAGTATAGATATTTTTTAAAAATATCCATGCGATCCCACAATAGAAAAACAAAGTTCCAAAAAGTGGTTAACGTAATACCTATGCATCCCTAAAATGACACATTGACAAGGCTATGGAATTGGAAGTTTCGCATAGACTTTAAAGCTTCGCAACACATTGACAAAGCTCTGAGTGAAAATTACACATTGATTGCCCAGTTATGATTATGATTGAGTTGAAAACGTAAAACTTATGCATCCCTAGAATGACACATTGACAAAGCCATGAGTGGAAGTTTCACATGTAGACTTTTGGAACCTGCAATACATTGACAAATCTTTGAGTGGAAATGACACATTGACAAAGCATTTGGTGGAAGTTTTACATTGAGACTTTTAAACCTTTTGCATGACACATTGACAAAGGCTCTAAGTGGAAGTTTGGAAATGACACATTGAAATCTTTTCCATGACACATTGACAAGGTTCTGAGTGGAAGTTTCAAATTAAAATTGGAAATAACACGTGGACAATGTATTGAGTGAAGTTTCACATGGAAACTTTTAGAGCAATGTGAGCAATGTGTGGAAGTTTCAGACTTGTAAAACAAGAAATGAAAAATACATGACATTTAAACTTTCAGACTCTTAGAACTTGGAATGAAAAATATATAACATTTGAATTTTTTCTCAGACAATGAAGTATCAACTATAATTCATACAATAAAGTATCAACTATAATTAAAAACCACAAGGGACATTTTACCATATGCTAAATTCTAGTATGAAATCTCAACTCTTGCTTTTACCCGTATGGAATAGGAGATGCTGAGGTATTGAATTAAACATTGTGCCATATACTATAACATGTATTAGTTAAGTTATCAAAGAAACTTTAGTGTGCTCAGGAGAAGCATTCTATCATAAACATCTTATGAACCAGAATGAAAATTACTGTGCATACAACATTGCTGGAATTGGAGGTACTGAATTGAACATTGTACTATAACATAGATAGTGAATATATAAAATAAACTTCGGTGTGCTCAGTGGAAGGATACCAACATAAACATATAAAGACCCAGAATTAAACAATGACCACATACGATATTGCTATAATTGAACAATTCATAGCTCAACTCATTCTTCTATTTGGAATTTGTGGGTTTCCTTCTGCAAGCTTTCGCATCAAAGGGCAATGAAAGTTCATATGAATCCATAAACAAGTATAACTATCGTTAACCTCTCGAAGTCTCAGACAACGAATCCATAAACAAGTACAAACACCATTAACCTCCCAAAGTCCCAAACAGCATATAAAAAATGACATGATAAGCATTGGAGAATTATTACATTCCAGCTTGGAACTCAAGTATAAAAGAAAGATCTAATATACCAAAAAATGAAGCCTATCAAATGGCAATTGAAGATTTACAAAATGTCAAAAAGCATGTGTTTAGTTTAGATTAATTACCATATATAATAGGAAAAAAAATAGGAGCTAAATTTCATCAATGGACTAATTTTCCATTTTTTTTTCAAAAATATTTGAAAATTTTCATTTTTTTCTAAAATGTTTCGTACAAATTCTATAGGATAAAACTATTTTACTCTAAAATTCGCCAAATTTTATACAAACTATATAAAATCCTTTAAAATTTGAATTATTTTACAAAACAATTGCCAAACATTTTATGTTGACATTTTAAGAATAAAAGTTCCTACACTTTAAGATAAGTATGAATCCTTAAAATTTTCCCTGATATACAATTATATATTCTATTGTAAATGCATATCCGTAATTCTTCACACTATCCTTGTTGGACGAAGAGTCTAGTGAGTAAGCATCAATCCCTACTCTAGATAGATTAGTACAACGGGAAGTAATGCTACAGCAAGATCAAGTGTCAAACCACATAAGCAAAGGCAGCATCAAAGTACAAAATATGCATGATAATAAGTAGTTGTGGTACGGGATTTCCTGGCACCCCAAGGATGGAATTGTGAGTTGTTGAAATGAAGTAGATAATAAGAAGGCCAAAACTGTGGTTTGCATGAAGTCCAAACAACAGAGAATGCAACAAACATGTTAAAGAGGGCTATCCTTGATGTTGTAAGGCAAGGGAGAAGAGTTTTATGATTTATCAAAGAAAAAAACGCTGATGCGGTAAGCATGTTTTTTAAAAGTTAAGAGCATTATCGTAACTGGCTAACATTCAAGGAAGAACTCTTCAGCTAAGGCACTGTGCGCACTGTGCACTGTGGGTGAAGGTATTTATTCCACGCATCTAGTCCCAAAAACTTGAAATAACCTATTTACCTGAGTAAAATGGCCCACAAAAGGCAAACATGTCTATTGGGTTAGTTGAATTGACAAAAAATACAATCATTCCTTACTGAAGTAACGAGTTCCATCTCCTTAGATACCCCCTTCGTCTGATGAAAGTCAAAGACAAAAATATATCGTAATGTTTAGTTTGACAATTATGTAAGGCTGCTGAGATTCCAACCCAATGGACCCATTCTTGTATAAAATACAAGTTTGAATAGAACGGGGACTCAGTTTAATCAGTTTGTAAAAACATGATATCTTGATTTGATTCTGATTTCATAAATAAAATCCAGTTTCATAGCCCTTTAGGCCGGCAACATCGTCATTCCTTGTAGTAAAGAAGCCAAAAGTACGGCCACAAGAATACCCATCAATGGAGAAACTGCAGATTGGGTTCACACGAAATACCTGTAGTTCGGTATCAAGTCACAATCCGATGATTATGGAACATTTGCAAAGTTACGTCATAGCAAATGGATTCCTAAGCTGTTTGTGCCTGGTACAGGCAAGAAGCAGGATTTTCAAGGTTTACATTGATTGCCCTCTCTTATTTATTTAGTAGATAGCATTTAAGTTGTTAAACTACACCCTATTTAATATGCAATCAACTGAAAGAAAGTTTCAACATAAAGTTGTTTATGCCTACAAACCAGGCATGCTGCAAGGTTTCCAGGGTTTACATTTATTGACTTTCCTCTCATTTATTTAGTAGGCAGAATTAAAGTTGTTAAACTGCCAATATTTAATATGCAATAAACGGAGAAAAAGTTTCAATAAATACCATGAGTCACGAAACTAAAATGAAGTAAAACTATCATAATAATAAATAACAGTGACATGTTTGACGGTTGTTGATTCAAATCAGTGACATAAGCAGAGGTTACTAAGTCAAATCAGTGACGTGAGAAGGGTTATAACTGGTTCAAATCTGGTTGCATGACAATTTAGTTTTTGTAAGCTGGGCTGTGATCCAGCAGTAGGTCGGTAGGTGTTTACCATAGCTGGCCTAGGTTCCGTTCTCAACTTACAACTAAAATGGTTCTACTTGAGAGCCCTCATGCAACATGTCTGATGCCGAACCTGCTAAAATTAGGTTATGTTATGATAAAAAAACATTGACAAGTTTGATGCAGAAACTCCAATGTGGTTTAGTACAAACAGAATGCCTTTAATGGTTGAAATTACATGTCAGCTCAAAGTAAAACAGTGACAAGTTTGATGCAGAAACTCCAATGTGGTTTAGTACAAACAGAATTCCTTGAATGGATGAAATTACATGTTAGTTCAAAGTAAAACTTTATTGCTAAAAGCATGTGATTTTGAAGCCTTGCTGAATGATCCAGGAATATATACAGAAGAAATGCTTGTAAAGAAATAAACCCAAGAAAACAGGACACATTCCTGAATCTGAAAAGGAAAAACGATTCATATATGTAGAACAATAGCCTAGACCCTAGAGAACATGTATCCCTGAATACCAGAGAACAAACTCTGGAGAACACAGTGAAGCGTTTTGAAAGTAAAATCGAAAAAAGCAGCACTTTACAATGAAAAACCAAAAACAAAATCCAGATTGAGCTTTGTAAAATAATTCAACTACGTAGCCCCTGATTAAAAAATCGCATAGGGGCTAACTCCATGTAACCAGTATTTACAGGCCACATCTTGGAGTATTTTTCTTGACTCAGTTGAACCTCCAAGGAGGACCATTGCCTTCCTCAAAGGGCCATCCCGGATGCCTCCGGCCAACGTTATCATTTGAATTTGAAGAATTCTGACCACGATGCGAATGTTGATTCGCAGTGGAAGAACGAAAAGGCCACATATAAGATAACAGACTGCGCCTACCTTGATTATCACCGCTGTTCGAACCTCGGCTATGTTCTCTGCTTCCTGAATTATTATTAGTATTAACATTAGTATTCCTTCCACTTGAAACATAATTCCTAAAATTACTGTTTGGACCAGTGGATTCAAACCTAGCAGAAAACAAAGGGGTATCCTGAGATCCTCGGGCATTACCTTGGCCGCCGGGTGCTGAAGGTGCCGTGGGGTATAAAGCGGCACTGCTGGGCCTGGATGAAGATCTAGCTTGTGAGCTGCCAGGAACACCGCCCGGCAATCCATGCCGACAGACAGGACACGAATTGTGCTGAGCCAGCCAGGGAAGTATGCAATCTGAATGATAAATGTGCTTGCAGGGCATCTCCCTGGCTTCGCCGCCGACTTCGAACCGGTCCTTGCAGACAGGGCAGTGCGAATTGTTAACCAGATGCCGGGAATTGATCTTAATCGTGGGCATTGCATCCACGGCGGCACTCGGGGCAGGAGGAGGGCCGCACCTATCGTTCTGGGACAGCTGTTCTATGAGCTGTTCTAACCCAGAGCCCATGAAATAATCCCCAATGTTTGCAGGCAAGGTCCTGGGTTCGATTCCTGTATCACTACCCAAAATTAACTCCATGGGGCCATTACCCCCCATCGGGCCCCGTCTGAGAATCAGAAGGGGGCTGTAGAACATCCTATCATGGACGTGGTCGTGGCCTTCATTGATTCCTCGGTTACTCAGCTGGTTGAGCAAGGCAGTCATGAGGTCAGCCCCAGGAGACCTCTCTCTGTTCTCCATTAAGAAGCCCTCGAAGGGGTGTGTTCGCGAGATCAGATCGCCGTCGCGTGCTTCCTCTACAAACCCTCCGCCACAGGTGGGACAAAGCGTAGGGTCTCCTGCCGGTAGTCTTAGCATACGATTGCAAGCATGGCACCAGTAGGGAGAACTACTTCTAGAACCCATCTCGATAAACCCTGAAAATTCAGAGATACGACCTTCAAAAACCCTTACCACGACTGCTATTCAAACCCAAATGAAAAATGGCCCGATGAAGCTCAAATATATAGATAACGATGCGGTCCGAGCAGGATTTGGGTCAAACTCGGCTAATTTATTGCCCAGAAATAGCAGTTGCAGCTCGAAACTCGAGGCAGGCAGGGAATATGCAATTATTGATGGAAATGGTGGGAGACTTAAAGGGAGATGAAAAAAAAAACCGAGAATTTGAAGGTTACACAGTTCGATTCCAATTTCCGTGGACTGTATTTGATTGAAGGGACAAAGATGAGGAGGAATATGATTCTATTCCTTGCTCCCCTTTGTTTTTGCTCGTAGGGTCATATGGATCACCGACAGTTTTAGCCTTCGGCCCTTTATAATGTTCGGACCTTCAAAGGAAATAATACTATGATTGTTGACGTGAGCTATTAAAATGATGATGATAATAATAAATTAAAACTAATTTATTTTGTATTTATTGTTTTGGTTTTGTTTTTAACCATTAAATTATTATAATAATAAATTAGCATTGTGTTATTTAATATTTTATATTAGAGTAAGTTAAAAAGTGGACATGGTTTTGGAGAAGATTTAAAAATATTTTTGATTGGTTAAAAAAATATTAGTATTTAGTAATGGTTGTTTTATACTTTTAATTGATAAATTGATAAGTGAGTTATGATAGGTTTTGTACTTTCCGGTTAATTTGGTTTATCTTGGATGATTGAGAGGAATGATGCATATCCTCACCACCCATGTTCGTGACATGTTGAGCTCATAATAGGTTCAAATCGAGAGGGGGAAGGTATGTACAGCTCCCTAGATTTTAGGGAAA
>ML819128.1:15792-39392 GCA_009831015.1 Picea engelmannii | reverse complement strand
TCAATGTGCTTGAGGCAAAGGAGTCTTGGGATGGGAAACCTTCCTAGAGTCCTAATTACCAAGTGCAAGTCTTGGAAGTGACAATTGAAGCTATGTGATTCATTTCATTCGGAGTCTTGGGATGGGAAACCTTCCTAGAGAGTCTTAGTTACCAAGTGCAAGTCTTGGAAGTGAAAATTGAAGCTATGTGATTCATTTCATTCGAAGTCTTGGGATGGGAAACCTTCCTAGATTGTCCTAGTTACCAAGTGCAAGTCTTGGAAGTGACAATTGAAGCTATGTGATTCATTTCATTCGGAGTCTTGGGATGGGAAACCTTCCTAGAGAGTTCTAGTCACCAAGTGCAAGTCTTGGAAGTGACAATTGAAGTTATGTGATTCATTTCATTAGTTTCAATCCCACTGCAAGTCTTGAAAGTGGAAATTGAAGCTATGTGATTCATTTCATTAGTTTCAATCCCACTGTAAGTCTAGAAGTGACACTTAAAGCTATGTGATTCATTTCATTAGTTTCAACCCCACTTCTTTACTCCTATGAGCATCCCCTTGTGCAATAATGAGTGCTAAGTGGATTGCTATGCAAGATCTACACATGCTTAATAGAAATAGAGCCAAGACACTAATTGGTGTATGAGACCTCCTTATTTGTAAGACAAGACACAATTACGAAGATGCACATACCTTTTTTCCAATAGAAAATTTGCTCAATTATATTAGTAAATATAATTTGTTTACATCTTCAAAGTCGATGAATAGGACCGAAACATGTGACGGGCTATCCAAAAATGGAGAAGCAAGGAACCTATACATCGTTCCCTTTATACAATATCTCAATCATAAGCAAAGAAGACCAAAAGGATCTAGGAAAGATTCTTCGAAAAAACAAAATTTGAATCGTTGGAGCAATGAAACTGTCTATGAAATACTCAAAAATAGACTAAAGAGAAGTATCAAAACTGTCAATAGCAATACCAAAACAGAAAATGACTAATGACTTAGTAAAGGCAGAGATGTCGCTTGGGACCTTCAATAATCCATTGGTAATATGTGATTATGCCTTATGGTTCCCTTAATGCCAGCTTTGAAAGAAGATCTGCTTCCACATTAAATTCTTTGTAAATGTGCTCGAAGTTGATAGCATGGAAGGATTTAATTAAATCCTTTATTCTGGATTTCCAGCCCCCAATTGCACTTGCATGTGGTCTGCATCTATTGGATAGTCAATCGATCACTACTTTTGAATCACCCAAAACTTGAAGTCTATGAAAAGACAAATGTGAAGCCAACACGAGAGTTTCCCATACTCCCAATAGTTTTCTCTAGTGTTTGTGCCTCCTCCACAATTATAAACCCATCTATAGACTGTTAAGTCTAGATTTTTTAAGACTCCTCCAGCTCCACATTGATTGTCATCCAGCTGTGCAACTCCATCAAACCATGCTATGGTTGTATTCCTATGCTGAGGAATCATAATATCTCGCAAAGGGGCTGGTTTTTGAGTTGCCAAGTGTCTTTTTTGAAAATTTGGGGTCTTATAAATCACTGAGTGGATAGATGTCTTAGTCTCCTCGAAAATTGTTGAGTTCCTCTCTAACCAAATAAACCAACAAATGTGGGAAGAAATCAATGATGGGATAGACTTTTCCTCCACCCCGTTTTTGAAACAGTCAGACAGGGTATTCCCTTCCCAGTGATTTTTGAAACTTTCACCAGTAACCAATCTCTCCCAGACCGATTTAGTGAAAGAGCAGTGAATGAAGAGATGATTGATATTTTCAATATTTCAATTACAAAAATGGCACCGATTGGGTCCTTCCCAACCTCTTATTTGAAGATCATCCCATGTTAAAATTTTATTTTCCACTACCAGGCAGATAAAAATTTTGATTTTAAGTTGCAGGTCTCATTTCCATACTGCTTGTCTACACCCTCTAATTTTCGACAAACCCTGAGTTGATAATAAGTCCAAATAAGTATTTTGTATTGTGAGAGATGTTGAATTATCACCACCAATCCACAATAGTTCATCTTCTATATCCTGGATGTAGGCACCAGAATCAATAAGAACCCTCTGAAATCGGTCCCATTCTGCTGCTAAATCTTCTGAAAAGCCTAATTATGTATTGTTGATCCAAATTGATGAAGAGGAGTGATGGTCAATAAGCCTCCTATCTTGAGAAAGAGATGTAATATTACTCTTTCTTAATTCAGACAGAAGATTTAAGGAGAGGAAAGACTTGTCTCTCATCCCTAAGATCATGTCTCTACCGAGAGCAATGAGATGACCCGAACCCGAAGTCCAACTCAACCAATGTGTAATCAAGTGAACTGATTTCAGGAGACTGTTCCAGATTCAGGATGTCGCCTTCTGGTGGAATGTAGGAGATCTAAACCAATTTTTAACAATAGTGTGAGGAAGATACTTTTCAATTATTACTTTATGCCATATACCGTCACGCATTAATACTTGCCAAAGAGAATTTGTGGCCAAGGCTCTATTAAAATAGAAGATATTTCGCAGGCCCCAACCACCAATTTTTTTTGGAATTGTGAGAAGCTCCCACTTGCAGAGATGATAGTGGTTTGACTCATTATTACCCTTTCAAAGAAAATTAAACATATTTTTTCTCAAGTTATTTAACACAGTAAAGGGGATGGCCGCCAAGGACATCCAGTAAACAAGTTGGCTTTCTAAAACGGACTTCAATAATGTTTAACGTCCTCCCAATGATAACCACATGTAGCACCAATGACCTATATTTTTCTCCACTTTTTTCAACATCCAACTCCAATATTCAACTTGTTGCAGCCCAGTCTTTAAGTGATAGCCAAGGTATTTAAATCCAGTTGAGAGATCAGAAAAAGAAAAGGGAAAAAGAGTTTTGTAAGGAATTAAGTCCAGTTCCGATAGTCCCTCTTGAAGTACATAAGATTTTGACCCATTTACCTGAAGACCTAAAGCCAAGCACAACAGTTTAATAATCTTATCAATCTCCCACCATTCACTCAGAGTAGATTTTGACATAATAGTTACATCATCTACAAACAAAATATGGAAAATTTGTATAGTTCTGGAGACTTTTACATCATACACCATACCTAGTAAGGTGTGACATCATGCACACTCTATGTAGGGAGATACTATGTATTCATTGAATGTGAACTTACTACTTTGTGTGTCATACTCCTGAATGTACCTAGTGTGTACACCTTTAAAAGCATCTCCATTATTTTCCAATTGATAGAGCTTCTTTCAACATAGACAATCAACCATTTTTACCATGTTATGTAATTCAATGCATGTGTTTAAGGTGTAATATTGTTTAAGGTGTGATATTTAATGTTTATCATATTATATAATTCAATGTATGTGTTTGTGTGATATTTAGATCGATTATAAATTTTATAGGCAAAGGGTACATATTAAATTGCTTCTTGTACAAAAATTACATAGGGCCACCTCCTTAAATTCACTATCTTTTTTACTTTTTTCTTTCAACTTTCACTTCACTTTGACAAATAGAGTATTTCTGATTTTCTTCTTTCACTTTCACTTTAACCAATAGAGTATTTCTAATTTTTCTCACTAAGAATTGTGCATATTAAATTCACTATCCTTTGTTCTTATTTTTCTTTGACTTTCACTTTGACGAAAAGAGTATTTCTAATTTTCCTCTTTCACTTTGACCAATAAAATATTTCTAATTTTCTTCACTAAGAATTATACATATTAAATTCACTATCTTTTTTACTATTTTTTTTTTTGTTTAACTTTCACTTTGAACAATAGAGTATTTAGAGTTTGTTAGATGTCTCAAATAATGCTACTAACTTCAGTGCATCCTTTGGTTTGGTTAAAGAGATTAGTTATCTTAATTATATTTTATGTTTTTGTCTTAATTTTTGAAATAGGAAATTTAATTATGTTTTTGTCTTAATTTTTGAAATAGAAAACTTGCATTAGTGAGATTTACTTCTTAGTATTTTTTATTAGTTTTTACATTACCTTTCTTATCCTTTTTAGTGTTTTAGTGAATATGACACTGTCATTTACAAGGTTGGGTATCTCTATATTTATAAATAAAGTTATTTAATGGGATTCAACTTTGAATGCTTCTATTGAATGGGTTTATTATTCAGCTACATTTTAACTTAAAAGACATTTTCTTTTCCACGAGGAAAAACCATATATCCACTCACTCAAAATAAAGAGTATGAATAAAATCAATATATTCATAATCCAAAAATTATATTCAATTATAATTATCAAAGAACATTATTGCAATTTTCAATAAAAATAAAAACCTTACTCATATCAATGTAAACACATATTCACCTAAAGTTGATAGTGATCATCCTCCTTATTTTTAAATTCACAAATAAACTTTGTCACATATTCTCAAATATCAAACAAATTCTCACTCTATTGTTTAATAAAACGACTTAAAATATTTACCATAATCAAAACTTTTAATATTGATTTATTAACATGCTAATCACAAACATAAACACTTCATACTCATAGCAAATGACTTTAATAAATTTTATATTAATAAACACAAAAACAAAAGCCTCTATCCTCCTACAACTAAATTGATCCTCCTACAACTAAATTGGAGTGGGCAAACTTACACTACTCATAGCAAATGACTTTAATAAATTTTATATTAATAAACACAAAAACAAAAGCCTCTATCCTCCTACAACTCAATTGGAGTGGGCAAACTTACACTACATAGGGGAGATTCATTCCAAAGTAAACACTTATAAAACTTATTAACTATGTCATTACAAAAGTTTTATTAATAAGATATAAGATTGATAACTCATAATTTTGTAAAGAAATTTTTTACAAAATTTTATTTAGGAGATAAAAAATTTCATAATTCAAATATCAATAATAAATAATGAGAGGATATTAATTATTTATTGTTATTTATGAATGTGAGTTACTTTATCATTATTATTTAAAATAATTATATTATCTAAAATAATTTATTGGTGATAAATAAAGGGTTGGACTTTAAATTTTGAATTATTCATTTGTTTCTTTATATTCAAAAAAAAAAATTGAATTTTAATCCAAAACCAATTTTATAAAAAAATCAACAATAAACAAATTATTATTATGTATATCTTCGTAGATTTTATCAGTGAAATAGTTGGGCAGAGGGGGTCCCTTATCCCACAAATAAGGGGATCTCATATACTAATTTAGTATGCTGGCTTGACCATAACTTTTAAAATAAATTATTATTATTATTACATAAATCAATAAATATGTAATCCCAAATAATCAAATTAAAAAATTTATATGAAAGATTTTTTACCAAAAACATTTTGGTGAGAATGTGAGAATTTTTGAGAAAACTACACACCCTTTTAGATAGATACCTAACTTTATGTTGAAAACAACTTTACCTTTAATTTACTTCCACGTTTTGTTGAGATGAATCCAGATTCATGTCCATGTTCTTGCTTTTTCTAGATGAATGTCCATGTTGTTGCTATGGAATAAAAGAGTATCACATTTTGATTTAAATTTCAATCATTCATGGAATCAATTGATGTATTTTTTTTTTTTTACTATGAAAAAGATTGAAGGTTGTAGTTTAAGAAATTTTATCTTCTTCAACATTTTTTTTCAAGTTTTTAAAAGATTTGGGTTTCACATATTTATTGTTATTATTTTTATATTTTTTTAAAATATTTTGAATTAACATAATTTTATGGATATGTGATACATCTCCTTTACATTTGGTTTGTGGTCCTTTATATGATGACTTTTTTATTATTTTAATATTAAATAAACAAAACAAAAAAATATATTATATAGGAGTGGTAGGGGTAAGAGGGATCATCATCAAACCCAAAGGAAAGGAGAAAAACTCATTTTTATGGGGTTTGGGAAAGGATGCTAACAATTAAGTCAAAACTATCACCTTATTTCAAAGGATTATTGACGATAGGCAACATAGGAGATCATTTCTCATTGGATATTCGGAACTAGTAATCATGTCAAGAATCTAGTCAAAATCATGGTGTATTATCAAGAATATTCCACAGGATAAACAAAGAAGTGGTAGGAGGTTGATTATTTTCACATGCTAAGATCATTCAATTAGTAAGTGGATAAATTGACCAATGAATTGATTAGGCTTGAACAAGGTTCCATTAGGGACAAAACTAAATAAGCATGGTTCTTGATTCCTTAACTTCATGATTAAGTGTGGGTTTAAGAATAAAAATTGGGGCATTAGGTTACTCGCCCCCCTTAATTATGAAGGAATTTATTATTGGAAACAATACACGTGTTAAACATTCAGTGTGTCAAATTGCATGTCAGTGAGCTCAACCAATGGGGGAGTGTGTTGATTCCATTTTACATATACTACATTTAATGGGGAGGTTCAATCAACCACATCCCCTCATAATGTCTAATGTGGGTGGGATTATGGCTAGGACTTACAGTGAATTGAAATTTGTTGCACTCTATGAGTTAGTTCTTTAGTTGCAAGTTAGGGATTCTCCATGCCTGGAACGCTCTCATATACGCTTATGAATACTTCATGGATCTAATTAATTAATCGTGTGATTCTGGGATTCAATGTGGGCAGTGGCAGTCAAGTTGGTTTCGTTATCTTGGGACTTCATTTTTGGCACCAAGCCTCTTTAGGCATCCTCTCAATAGGTGGGTTTGAATACTTTCAAGTGATGTGTATATGGATGTGTTGGCTTTGGGTAAGTGCTCAATCCTTTGTTTTAAAAGTTTCAATGCTTGAGGTGATAATCTGATAAGTTGTGAAGCAGTCGAAGGTTAGTTGGTTTGGATTTAGGGCTTGATATTGGAGTTGTTAATGGTGCATAGGCATGCAGGTCGTTGCCATATTTGTGAATTGGTTGACATAAGATGCATTCTCAGAAGCCATGAAGTTAATATTTTGGGTAACAAAGCGGCCATATATGTTGTAGCAACTCAAGTGCAGACTTAAGATGTTAAAGGGATGGTGAAATAGCCTTATTGATGGAAATAGTGCAACAATAAAAGAAAAAAAACAATTTGTTGAAATGCAAGCTAAATGTGCCACTCACAAGCATATTGTAGCTTATATGACCAGTTGCCATAATATGTCATACTCAATGGCTCACATGTCTATGGGTTCCTCGGGCAACGAGGGGGAAGCAATACAACAACAACTAGCAAACATGGAGGTGAAACCTATGAGCATAACCAAGTTAGTGTGGAATTGAAGCTGCATTGAATTAGGTTTTTCTCTAACTTTGTTTTACGTTTTTCAAAGTTTGTTTTTATTAGGTAACTACCTAAACATATATCCATATAGGACAAACCAGGACATGTTTTTGAAACAAAATATGATGTTATAGACTGTGAAGCACTAATTTTGAACTTGCTTAAGGTTATCTCAAAGAATATGTATTTGATGAGTATTAACATGTTGAAAAGTGTGGCTACAACATTTTGATAATATAAACATAATTATTTTTATTAAAAAAAACCATTATACCATATATTAGAGATATGTGGATGTAAATTCATCTCAACTCCATATCTATCAAACATTAAAAAAAAGAAATCCATTAAAATACAAACTATTTTAATAAATAAAAATTTGATGAATTTTTTTTTTTAAATTAAAAATTTTAAATATTTAATAAATATAAAATTTAAATTAATTTATTTTTAATTTATAAAATTAACTTAATTAATATATATTTTTAATATTATTTTGTTTTTGTTTTTTTTTAATTATAAACCCTACATTATCATTGCCAATAATACAAATCGACCACACAATTATTTTACTTTATTTTTACACCACATTATCATTACCCATGATACATATCAACTGCACAATTTATGGAGCAATGACCTTCCACCGTGATTCCTTTGACCACAAAGCAAGCAATACAATGTGTTCCTTCCAAATTTGGTTGGACACCGAAAGTTACCTATGCTTTGTTTTACTCCCCTCGCCCCTTATATTCCTTCCCATATTTATGAGAGTGGGTCTTATGATGGGCCTAAATGGGTCCACTTTTGACTAGTTTAGGTGAGGACGAGTGAAAAAGGAGTAAAGAAAGTCGGTGCATGTTAAGGAAAATGAGGCTAAAATTTTTTAGTAATAACCACAATTTAGGCATATTCTTGCTTCATAGATCCATCCCTTGATTACCATGAAAGTGATAGTGATACCAAACTTATAAGGTATCAATTTAAGTATATTCTTCCATCATGGATCCATTGATTACCACGAAAGTGATAGTGATATCAAACTTATAATGTATAAGATTTTAAAAACATAGAAATAAAGTATAAACTATTTATTAGTATATTATGTGATGATTAAAGTGAATTAGGGATAGGTATGTGTAAGACAAAATATTTGTTGTTGGTAATAATATAGAAATAAAGATTATGAAGTTGTGATGGAAGTAGTAGTTATTTTCATATCATTGGATTAGTTGATATTGAAGTTTTCATCTTTTGTCATTTGTAGGGGATTTATTAGAAAAAACATAATGAAAAAGGTCGTATTTAATGATTAACAAAGATGACATAAATGAAGAACCAAGACATAACAACCATGATTAGGCATAATTGGTGCTAATGCACCTTCTAATTGAAACATTCCTATTTATCAGCAAGATTCAAATATTTAGGTTTAGCCGAAGAAAAGGAAAATGATTTACAAATAAACATATGTACAATATAATTAAAAAAACTCTACTCTTTTACAATAATAAATCATAGCTCTAACTTGCTTAAAATGGTAAAATCCATAATTTCCTCTAAATTCATCTACAAAAATGTGTATACAACATAAACCATCCCAAAAAAAATCAATTATTTAATTAAAAAATATATTACATAAGAGTATTATTTTGAATGTGAAGAGTATCTCCCCACCCCCTTTCCTTCTCTCCTGAGTGTGAGCTCTTGGGAAGAAAAAGGCGGGCTACCTCGAGGAACATTTTTCAAGTAGATATTTTTTACTCAAAAAGATTCAAAGTTCTATATATCTTCTCAACCTTTATATAAATAAATATACAATGTATAAGGTGTTGGTTGTGGGGCCTGATTATCTTCTTGTTTTATAGGTTTTTGTTTTCATCCGTGTTTATACCTCATGAAGATTGTACACCCCTTTACGTGGAGGAGTTGCAAGGGGGGCTTGCCCCCCCTGTGGGGTTCGGGGAGCTCATCCCCTCGGATGGGGGGTCCAGGGGCAAGCGGGCTCCCAACAGGGGTTCGAGGGACAACGTTCCCTTATGGGGGTTCAGGGGTGAAGCCCTCGAAGGAAAAATTGTCTTGTAAATGTATATTGTAATTTCATAGTAAATATGGACCGTTCATTATAAGGTCGGAGATCTGACGATAGAATTTATGCTAGGGTTTTTTTCCCTAGAAGGAAACCCTCTTTTATGAGGGAAATGTATTGCGGCTATGTATCATTATGAATATTGCATTCTGAGAGAGGAGTCTGTGAGAGAAAGAAGAGGAAATTACAGCGAGTGTATTGTAGGTTGTATCTCTTCATTTGTTGGATAATAAAAAGGAAGGACCTGGCAATTTCTCAGGTGGACATAGCCCATACTAAGTGAACCACGTATATATGTGTCTCTATTGTATTGTGTATCTTCTTTGTTTTATTTTCACATTTGTTTTTATTTTATTGCTCCGTGATCCTCTTTTTCTAACACAAAGTTCAGTAAAAGATAGAAAAATGTATGAAATTGAGTACAAGATAGGAAATCAAGGAGAATTTAAACAACATAACCTTATAATCTTATAAAAATATTTAAATCCCCTTTAAAAAATTGGTCGAAGATCTTAGAGTTAAGAGTCCTTCCATGGATGAATTAAGGGTTACTTAGAGTTTTTAAGTTAATAAATAAGTCATCTTATTAAAAAAAAAAACTCAAAATATTTTTGATTAGCTTTGATTAATTTTAATTGAGTGTAAAGAGATTTGAAATTTGCAACATTTACATTTATGTAGGGTGTTTTACCTAGTTTTCTATATAATTATGTGATTGTGTTTAAGGAAAATTGTACATATCAATTTATTTAAGAAAATTAAGTTTTATTTTCATTTTTCCCAATTTCTCATAAATTAATTTTAAATTTACTGAAAAGTCTATTAAATTATGGTTAAGCAATAAATCAATGGAAGTTTTTTTATCACTAACCTAAGTTTGAAATGAGTGTTTTTCATCACTAACCTAGATTTAATTCTTAAAAAAAAGTGTCTTAACATTTAAAACTATAATTCATTATTCCCAAACCCCTAATCCCAATAAATATGAATATGAATGGATTGTAGTGGAATAAGGGATTTGGGGAAATAAGTCCCAAATAAGAAAAAAAAACTTAAGATACATTGGGAAATCAATATTGTTAAATTTGGATCTTACACAAAGACCAGCCTATAAATTTTACATATATTAAATAATTATAAATAATAAGTATTTAGTTTTTTTAATATATATTGATATAATGGTTAAAAAAAATTTATAAAAATAATATGGAATAATAATTTTAATTATTAATATTACAAATATTTATATAAGTATAATTTTCTTTAAATATTAGAGATCAATTGCATAAAGTCTACTAAGATATATATACTCTATCTTTTTCTAGATTTGAATTTGTGATCTTTTATGAGAAAACACATGTTCTTAACCTACTATAAATCCTTAAGGTTATTGAATATTCAAAATAATTCATCACAGTTTGAATGGATAGATATATAAATACAATTAATGTTAATTTGAAAATTGTCTTTGTTTATTAAACACAATTAAATATTTTAGTTATCTTTTCATTTATATTAATATAAATTAATAAAATATTATTATTTAAAATAAAATAATATAAATACAAAGTAATATAATATAAAATATAAAAATTTAATTAATGTTGACAACTTTATATTATAAAATGAGAAATATTATAGTTAAACATTTGAAAGGGAAAGTAAACACTACATATTTGAAAAAAATGATATACAATTTATTTTTCAATATGGAAGACTTTTCAATTAAATTAAGGCTTTTCAAAGCTTTGTGAACAAAGTTTTTAACTTCTTGATGGTGTTTCAAACATTGAGATGATGTAAAGATCACCTCAATCAGAGTTTATATAAAGAATTTATGTCTCTTAGTTGACACATAGGTTAACCACCATGATAAACAGTATATGTCATGTCAATTCTCATTACTCACACATGTGGAGCTAGTCATGTGTTGACTTTCAAGAAGATTCTAGAGGGTCCAAAACCCTAACAATAATGAGGGGTTAAGGCATGCAAAAAATCTAACTTTAGCTCTAGACAACTATCAAACCTTCAATATTGGGTAGCTAGGAAAGGAAGGGGTTCCTTTCTTATTGTATTGAATATTTTTACACAGTGGAGGAAAACATTTAAAGTGAGATATTTAAGCAAAACAAAGGAAGTAAAAGATCATGTAACAACCATACAAGTCATAGTGTTCATGGAAACTCCATAGTGAGCATTTTTGTGTGTTTAAATTTCATATCTGAGAAAAAAGTTCAAGACATAGAACTTACCTTCTAGTAAAAAAAAATTCATATCAGATTTTCCCAAGATACATCTTATGTTTATTATGTGGATGGTGCATTGTTTGCTTAACTTCTTTTATTTTAATTTCACTTTACTTCACCATTTTGTAGGCTTAGCTAATAATATTAAATTTAAAATATAAAATTAAACACTACATAATAAAAGATACCAAAATGTATAAGATTTATCATGACGAATTATTCTTAAAAAATATCCAAAACAATTCACAAATCAAATAAATTCTTTTAGAAAGTAAAAAAAATCTTAAATTTATAAATTTATACTTCTCTCCTATTACTATACATGTAAACCATATATTCTCCTGTTTTATGATTAGATATGACAAGCTCTTTAAATAAAAATAACAAGCTCTTTAAATAAAAATAAAAAATGAAAGAAAAACATAAACATAGATAAATATTAATTTAAAATTAAATATGAGAAGCCTAAAAAAGAAAATATAAACACTCATAAATATTGATTTAAAAGTATTTATTTATTTTCTTGTTTTATATTTAAAACATAATAATAATAATAATCTATTTTTAAGGTCACGGCCAAGCCAACACACCCGTCGGCCCAACGATTTGACTAATAAACATGTTCTTAACTATTAAACCCACTCAAACAATATTTTAAAAAAAATTAAAAAAATTATTAAACATTAAATCACCAAATCAAATAACCATAAATTAAAATATATAAATTAACTAAACATTTAATAAAACCAAAAAAAACTTTCACCCATAAATTTTTTATTTAATTAACTAAACATTTAATAAAACCAAAAAAACTCACAACCATAATTCTTTTTCTTTAATTAACTAAACATTTAATAAAACCAAAAAAAACTCCCCACCATAGTTCTTATTCTCTCCACCGACACAAAAAGGAACAATAAATATAAAACTATAGATTATGGAGGACAAACTTACAAACTGATATACATTTTATATACTATGCAATAGATGTACTTTGACTGTGATTAGACAGTACCATATTTTAATAGATATCATGCCCAATAATCATTTTTTCTATGTTACTATATATATCAAGACCACAAAGACCCAATGTAACTTTCACATTAATTATTTCATTTGAATTAGAAGCGTATCATTTAATTCCTTGCAATTTCTTAGTGTTTTAAATGGGATAAAACCCTCTTTATCTAATGAAAAAGAGGCCAGCAATTGGATTTATTTAATGGGATAAAACCCTCTTTATCTAATTAAAAAGAGGCCAGCAATTGGATTTATTTAATGGGATATAACTTTTAATCTCTTGGCTTTGTTAGTATGATAACAGCAATCAAATTGACATTGTTGAAATATAGGTTTAGGGTATTAAAATTTGAGTTTATTTTGGGAAAATTATATATAATTATTTAATGTTTTTTAATTGTGTTATTTTAATATATTATTTGCATTGTTTTAATATCTCATAATTTTGTATTGATATGTAAATTATTATGAATACAAAATTATGAGATACTAAAACAATGCAAATAATATATTAAAATAACACAATAAAAAAACATTAAATAATCATATATATATATATATATATATATATATATATATATATATATATATATATATATATATATATATATAATTTTCCTAAAATAAACTCAAATTTTAATACCCTAAACCTATATTTCAACAATGTCAATTTGATTCTTAACTTATTTAGCTGTTATCATACTATCAAAGCCAAGAGATTAAAAGACCGCGTGTTCATTATAGTAAATGTATAAATGTTATAAGTATAACATATATGATATGGAAAATAGGTAAGAAAGATAAGAGAAAATATACTTACAAATTAGCATATTATCAATTTAATGAACACAATATATATCTTTGAAAATTCAAAAAGAAAATGAAGATCATGCCTTGCTTTTTTTCTTTTCAAAATTATAGTTCATGATATAAAGAAAGATCGACTCATTTCAAATTACAATAGACATTACGATAGCCCACTATAAGACCAAACTCTTTCTCTATTCTATTATGATATCGAATTCATTTACTCTTATGAACTCGGAAACAATGTATCAATACAATAGGTATGCAACCCCTTTTTTCCCTTGTGGCTTAGATTTTAACATGTTCTAATAGTCATCTAGGGGATAGGTTTTTTGTATGCCCTAACTCTTGATTAAGGCTAGGATTTTTAACCCTATAGAATCCTCTTGAAAGTCCATACATGACTAGATTGGCATGTATGAGCGATGAGCATTGACATGGCTTCCACTCGGAACTGTGGTTGTCAAAGCATAAGTTAACTTGTCAAAGACACAACTTCCTCATATGAAGTTTGATGGAGGTATTCTTTGGATCATTAAAAGTCTCTTGATGAATAGAACAACATTGAAGGATTGCTAACTTTCTTCACAAAGTTTTGATTTCAATATTATCATTTAATGCTCGAAATAGTCTCCAGAAGTTTCGGCACCCTAAATCACCAAAATAGGGCCAACTCCTAAAATGTTCCCAACATGGTCGTGACTATGATTTTCCACACTAGAAATTACCAAAACAAATGAGAAATTATATAGTGATCTATTTTGAATCATACCTCCCCATGTTTTGAGGCTTTTAGTCTCCAAAATATTTTATTTGAAGAGATGAGTAAAAAATTCCTAACTTGCTCTTTGGAGTACACTTGGCTTAGTGTAGAAGCTATCCTTCTAACCCAACTTGCTAGAGTTATTATTGCACATGTTTAGTTGTTTTTGACATTTTCTTCAAAACCATATCTTCTACTAACTCTTTCAAACCATCCAATGTTAAGTCCTCTATAGTAGGTGAAAGTTTCCCCTCATTTTCCTCATCGAGCATTGATGGCTCATGGAGTTAATGAGTCTCCACATTCACTATTGACTAAATGTACATATACAGAGGTAGTCTGAGTCTATAAGAATAATTGCCTACCTATTCCAACACTTCAAAAGGACCATATATTAGAAAATGTGTTATTATCAAGTCCTTGTAGCCTCTTGTTGTTCAACTGCAACCAAACTCTGTCTCCTACCTTGAATTTTTTCAAATTCTATGTTGGTCATACCTAGCCTTGTACTTCTCATGTGATTTCTTTAGCGACTCTTCTACCTAAAAATAGATCTTCATGATCTTATCTATGGGTCTTTAAACATATAGTGTTTTTTTTTGTTTTGTCCTCCATGACTCCTCATTGTTTTCCATATAAAATATCTAGAGGTGAAGGTGGAAAATCTCAAAAACAAGTTTCAAAGGGGGATTTGTTAGTAGAAGTATGAAGCCTATAGGAGCGTTGAATGAATATCAAATCCTCATCCTAGGTTCTCGCATGCTTCTAGTTGTAATCCCTCATAAGTTAAACCAATGTGTTGTTCACCACTTATATATTTCCATCCATGTGTATGGAAAGTTGTAGATCTCATCAACTTGGTGTCCAACTTCTCCCAAAGTGTAGTCTAAAAGGAACTAAAAAATCTATATCTCTATCCAAAATGATGCTCCTTTGTATTTCAAAGTGCAACCAAACCCTCTCAAAGAACATGATTGTTGCACCTCAACCCTTGATGGATTTTTACAAAGCAATAGGATGCCCATCTTACTAAGTTTGTACATTATCACAAATATTAAGTCATGTGCTTACCTAGTTCCTGGAAAACCACCCACAAAATCCATGGATATACTCTTCCATGGCCTAGTATGTATAGGTAAGGGATATAGACCTATTAATACCTTTTCTCTTCTTTTTCTTAAGCATGAATTGTCCATGCAGACCTTTTTCATATAACACTTTAGTTATGTGGATGAGGAGTTTAATGCCTTTGTCTAAGGTCTCAACCACCTGTAACCTGCATTTTCATATGTTAAGTTCATGCGGAGATGGGGAAACCTCTCACAAATCCTTCGTGGTCAAGTCTCCCCACAACCCACATTCTGGCACCCACATTTTGTATTGGTTACCTTGCGTCCCCACAACCCGCACACATTCCTCCCCCCACATACATTTTTTTGCATGCATCTTTCACTCTACACAACAATCTTACTCCCCACACCCATGCTCCATGTCACCCCATGCCACGTTCCACGTATGACATGATTTGCGGTTTCGAAGTAAACATATCGTATCCATAGCACATCTCTCACACGTCAAAAGTGGTTGTTTTTTAGTAATGAGGATTAATTCTTGCACATTTCCCCCCAGGCCTTGTGTACAAAAATGACAGTTACCATTTAATGAGCGACATGCACCAAGTGTACGAGCGGGAAAATTTAAACAGTAGATTGACCCCTAATTTATGATTATCAGGCACCTATCAGATGGAAAATCTAATTTATTGTAATGTCCCCATCCATCCTAGGTTGGGACACATCACACAACCTCAACTTTTGTAGCTCTGGATCAACCAAATTGTAACATCCCCACCATACCACTGAGCAATGCTACTCCAAAACTCCACTGCACAGATTCTATACTAAACACTAGTCTATGCATTATCACTTGAAGTAATGTGCTCAACCTAAAACTGGGTCGCACCACACTAACTTTATCCTTTTAACACAACTTTAAGCAGCAGAAGTAACTCAAACAACTGCACGCACCAACATACTGATCACACAACACAATTGTGCGCACAACCACCCCGGCATGTATCCGATTCCACATTATACTTTTCCAGAAATATCATAAAATATTCCCTAAGACTTAAGTCCCACCTTGTTTTCCCTTTTCTGGTGGAGTCAACCCCCCATCTCTTTTCATTTGAGTCTTCATGTGCGCAACGATGTAATATTATTAATACTTGAGTATGGTTACACTTTACATGGATAGGCGCAATGGCCTATTTGCATCCCAACTCACGAGTCTCATAATCACACAAGCTCTATGGCCTCAATACATATACATCCATATAAATAACTCATCTTTGCGTGCACTCCTAGGTCATTCCCACACACTTACCCAAGTGCACGCAACACTATGAAACATACGCACTTACCTAGGTGCATGCAACACTATAAAATGTGCACACCATGTCTTTGATATCAATCCTTCGTGCACTACTCAGGTGCGTGCAACACCAAAACTTAGTGCCAACGACTCACCAGCCTATATATATACATTACACTTCCAATTGGTACCTACGACTCACCAGCCTATATGTACAATTACAAAGGGTTCGGATTAGGGACATTACATTCCCATCCCCATTATTTATGCATTGTCCTTAGTGCATCATATACACATGCACATACAAAATTTCATTTTTTTTCAAAAAGATGTGGATACTCTACCCACATAGCATCCTCGCACTCCCAAGTTGCATCCTCAAGACTGTACCAGGTCCATTGGACCTTTACCATCTCCATGGCTCGATTCTAGAGCTGTTTGATTTTTCGATCCAATATGCAAACTGGTCACACTTGAAAATCGCCTTTTGGCTCCACTTGAATCACATTCCAATCAATAATATGATTAGTATCAGGTATATAATTTTTAAGAAATGACACATGGAAAACATTATGAATACACAAGGATGAAAGCATATATGAGACAAGACCAATCCTTTCAAGGATTTCAAATGGCCCTGGATTTATAATACTTTCCCAACTTCAGGGAACTGCGCCTAGATTTCACTTTCAAAAACACGTGGTCACCCACTTTAAACTCTTTGTGGGTTCTGCCTTTATCTACACAGTTTTTTCGCCTATTTTGGGAAGCCTTTAAATTCTTCCTGATCTTTACCAGCTACTCCTCTACTTCTCGAAGCATCTCTGGCCCAACTACTGCACGGTCTACTGGTTTGCCTCAACTCACTGGCGTGGTGCACTTTCTTCCATAAAGTGATTCAAATGGGCTCATCTTTAAAGATTCTTGGTACCCATTGTTGTAAGCAAACTCTACCAAATGAATGTAGTCTTCCCATTTTGATGGTTTATCCATTACATACATCTTGAGCATATCTTCAATCACTTGATTTACCCTTTCCGTTTGTCCATCTGACTCAGGGTGATATGTTCTGCTAAAGTTTAGATTTGTTCCAAATCCCTTGAATATCCCTTTCCAAAATTTCAAGGTGAACTTGGAATCTCTATTAGACACAATTGTCTTAGGTACACCATGCAACTTTGCAATTTCTCGCATGTATATCTTAGCAATGTCGATTTCCTTGTGCATTGACTTCACTAGAACAAAATGGGTATCTTTAGTAAGCTTGTCCACCACCACCATAATAGAATCACGTTGCTTAGTAGTCCTAGGTAGCTTAGTAATGAATTCCATGGTCAAAACTTCCCACTTACACTCAAGAATGGGAAAAGGTTGTAACAAACCAGCTAGATGTTTGTGATTATCCTTGACTTTATGACATTCAAGACATCTAGCAATAAAATCAACAACTTCATTTTTCATACATGGCCAAAAGTATTGCTTCTTAACTGTGACAATTGTCTTCTGGTGTCCTGGATGTCCAAGATAAGGAACCTTATGCATCTCTGACAACAACAAACTTGTCCCATCTTGCGCCTATACATGAGGATCCCATCCTCTCTTAGCTCATAACCTTCAAAATTTGGTTGCAACATACCTTGATGTAAATTCGCCTTTATGTCCACATAGCACAGATATGATCTGGAAAATTCTAAAATTATGTTGCACAAATTGGATTTTTACATGTTGACAGTTGTAGCATGCATCTCATGTACCCTCCTACTGAGTGCGTCAACCACCTTGTTCTCTTTTCCTCTGATATGATTTATGTCAAAGTCATACTCACTGAGGAACTTTAGCCACTTGCTTTGTCTAGCATTTAAACTTGGTTGTCCAAATATATACTTCAGACCACTATGGTCTATCCTCAGCTCAAATATTTTACCCATAAGATAATGTCACTACATCTTCAAGGCATGCACTATAGCTTCCAATTCTAAATCATGAGTAGCATAGAGTCTCTCATGCTCTTTTAATTTTCTTGATTCATAACATGTCACATGTCCATTCTGACTAAGGACTCCATTGAGCCCTTCCTTACATGCATCTGTGCACACAACGAAGTCTGCATCTAGATCAACAATTCTCAAAATTGGCCCACTTGTCAACAAAATTTCCAAGTGATGAAAACTCCTTGAACAATCTCGAGTCCAATCAAATCATGCACCTTTCTTTTGCAAAGATGTAATTGGATGCACAATCTGTGAGAATCCTTCAATAAACCTTTTGTAATAACATGTTAGTCACATGAAGGACCTCACCTCTACGACATTTCTTGGTGTCGACCATTCCCAATGGATTTTATCTTTTCTGGATCCACATGTATTCCTTCCTTGCAAATAATATGACCCAAATAATGAATTTGTCACTGATAAAACAAGCATTTTCTCAACTTTTCATAAAGTTGATGCTCCCTCAATACCTCCAACACCATCCTCAAGTGTTGCTTGTGCTCCTCTTCAAACTTTGAATAAATAAGTATGTCAACCAAAAATACAATGACAAACTTATCTAAATAACTTCTGAAAAGTCCATTCATCATACACATGAAAACAACTGGTGAATTTGACAACCCAAATGTCACCACTGTAAACTCATACTGACCATACCTTGTTGTGAAGGAAGTCTTACCGATGTATTTCTATTTTATTCTCACCTGGTGATATCTATATCTAAGATCAATCTTTGAAAATATTTGTGTGCCCTGCAACTGATCAAAGAGGTCATCTATCCTTGGCAAAGGTTACTTGTTCTTTATTGTTACCTTGTTTAACTGCCTAAAGTCGATACAAAGCCTCAATGTACCATCCTTCTTCTTCATGAATAAAACTGGGGCACCCAAAGGTGACACACTTGGGCGTATATACCCCTTCTTTAGAAGCTCTTCAAGTTGCCTCTGCAACTCCTTTAATTATGGCATACTCATTCTATAAGGAGTCTTGGATACAGGCATTGCTCCATGCATCAGATTTATAGAAAAATCAATATCCCTTCTTGGAGGAAACCCCAGTATCTCTTTAAAGACATCCTCAAAATATTTCAGTGCTGCACAGTCTTCAACACTTGCCACTTTATCCTTAGATGCCTCTTCCATGTGCACTGCAAATACTTGACATTCTTTCCTGTAGTGTTTCTTCAATCGCAAGGCTGAAACCTATATGATTGTTACAACCCTTGGAATTCCTTGGATCGATCTTAAGTTCCCTTCCTCATCCAAGCAAGTAAATTACTTATTGTAATAGTCCAGGACATCATGGTGCTCATCCAACCAATCCATACCAATGAGGCAATCATACAAATCCAAAGGTATGATATTCAAATCATCTTTTGCGTGCAGTTCATTCATCTCCATTGGACATGCCTTAACCATCTCATTAATTTTCCTTTTTGCTCCTGTAGCTAACTGCACCAACCAATGTTTTCCAATCTTTCTTCTCGATAAATGGAATCTTTCCACCATCTTAGGATCTAGATAACTATGACTAGCTCCCGAGTCAATTAAAATAGAAATGGGTTGGTCATTAATCTTACCTTCCACCTCAATCATGTGCAACTGAAACTCAACCTACTTGTTATCTAGTGTTGCGTATATCCTAGGTACATTTTTTCCCATGTCCTCAATTGTCGCAGCTTGTTGTACATTGTGCACATTCCTCACTTTATCACCTCTTTGAAGGAAATATCTGCACATATGATTCCCACCACAACTCCAACATTGAATAGATTATTTCCATGGATTTTTCCCCATTGTCTCCAACATTCTGGGCTCTTGGAGAGTTGGTTTTCCTTGCACAGTATTTCTAAAAAATGGTGGCTTAGCCCCCTTCTTCCTCTGTTCCATCTTGCTCTTCATCTTGTCTTCCCAAGCCTTTTGGAAAGTTGGTCTTCCCCTTTGTTTCTCATAAAGACACTTAGTGCGCCTTATAGTTTCCACAAATGTCTTGGGATCATCATATTGTATCTTGTCACTAATAACTGAAGGAAACCCACTTAGGTACCTCTGAATTTTAACTTTCTCATCCTTGATAAAAGGCACATATTTCAGCAGCTCCAAAAATATCCTTTTGTACTCATCTATCGTCATACTCCCAAGCTTGAGTTCAAAGAACTCATTCATTTTCTTGTCATAGTACCACTTGGTTAAGTATTTATTTTGGAAATACTTATTGAACTCCCTCCAAGTAACCTTATTTTCATCAATGTGTTGCACTTGCACAAAATGATCCCACCACATTGATGCCTTTCCTTTTAGTTGATAGATAGCAATTCTTGCTTCTTCCTGCGTAGAATAATTATGCAGTTGGAAATACTTCCTCATGCCCAGCAACCAAGTCTTTGCATATTCATCCTTCTTGTGCTCACTGTCAAAGGTAGGAGGCTTGATCTTATTCATTTCTCCTTGTAGCATGTCCACCCTAGTCCTTCTCTTATGCTTCCTGACAGGAAATGGACTCAAACTATTGCGCACTTTCCTAAAAGAAAACTTTGGTGAGTGAGATCGATGCCTACCAACACTTCTTGCTTCTCTTATTTTCTCATCATGAGACCTACAACTTCTTGACCTACTCAAATCTATCTCCTTATCCATTTTATTTTCTATTATGTCTAGGCTCTGCATCAATTTGACATTGAAGTCGTCTCGCTACTCCTTGGCTCTCATAAGACTTTCATTATCAAATTTATAAATTTGGACATCTTTTTGCAATCCCTTTATGGTTTCTACCAAGTTCATGTGCTCTTCCTTGGATTATGTACCATCAACACCCAAACCGACATACAAATCTCCAAATTTATCATCAAGACTATAAGTCATATGCGCATCTTCCATTCTTGAACTTCTGCACTGATTTTGTCATGCTCTAACCGTTGATAATTCTGCAAAATGTGCAGACAACAGGTTTTATTATACGAATTCATGAAAACTATGCACCATCTTGTCAAAATCCTTCCTTATGAATCTCATGTGTGCATTAGTATTCAACACATGCCAATGCACAACGTCAATTTTTATCATGTACATCGTGTATTAATAACTCACATGCACCACAAATATGTTCCCCATAGACCCAAACCTTTAGTGCGCACACCCATGCACCATTTTTTATTGTGCAGTTCCAGTCATGCATTCTGCAATATCATGTATTTAGCGCACATATCTGCACATTCTTACTTAATGAGCACCAAATCCATGTTGAAATTCCAAATTTGGTCACCCACCAGTCCAGATTTTTCTTTAAGTAGAACTCGGCTCATGCCGGCTCAATGTTGAAACTGGAGCTCTGATGCTTCTTGTTGACCTCTGGCCCATAGAAGTCCAATGTTGAACCAATAGCTATGATACCACAATGTAACGTCCCTATCCATCCCAGGATGGGCCACGTCACACAACCTCAACTTCTGTAGCTCTGAATCAACCAAATTGTAACATCCATAACATATCATTGAGCAATGCTACTCCAAAAATCCACTGCGTAGATTCTATACTAAACACTATTATGTGCAATATCACTTGAAGTAATGTTCTCAACCTCAAACTGAGTCTCACCACACTAACTTTATCCTTTTAACACAACTTTAAGCAGCAGAAGTAACTCAAACAATTGCGCGCACCAACATATTGATCACACGGAAAAACCATGCACACAACCACCCTGTCATCATACGTTGATTTTGATTTCCCTGTGCGTGGGGTCTATTTTCTTCATTGCACACATGGGTTCCAACCTCTTGTGCACACGAGCTACACTCCTGCACACCCGACCATTCAATCCTCTTCTTGAAGACTCATAACCAAAATCACAATGTTAACTTAATAGGAAAGAATATCAACATTTGTCGTGTCCATGCACAACTTCAAATATAGGATATAATCACCATACTTATATGTGCAAGCAACATAATACAGAATAATAACAATTACTTATATGGGACAACATACAATAATTAACCCATGTAAAACATAGATAAACAAGCACACAATAATCAAGTCAACACATAAAGAACACTTATCTTTTATGGAAGTCACCAACTGCGTGCAGAACTCAAACGTTCCTCCTAGCCATAGATTATGTTGCTCATAAGCTTTCAACAAAATGTCACCCTCGAGTTGGGGCTTAACTCCACCAGAGAAAAAGGGTTCCTAGCGACAAGCTAAGGTCTTATTCTCAACACAATTGCTCAATCCAAGGTGCCCACTGCTACAACTAGCATGTAGTCCCTCATTCCCCATGCACCTGTCACACCCAATTAGGAAGTGTGCCCATTATCTTCTCAACAAACCTTCGACTGCCCCAATTCCCTTCCAGGGTTACCAACAACATGTCGGACATGAAGTCTCTGAGCCTTGCGAACAATTCCCTGCGCACTATAGAACAATTCCCAACAAAACTCTCACCTAGAGAGTATGCTCACAGGCCTGGCAACATGCTTCTTCAACAACAAATCTCTCACCCAGAGAGACTGCTCACTGGCTTGAAAACCCGCCTCTTCGACAGTAAAAATCTTATTACAACCCTGCAACTCCTTACAATTTTTTGTGTGAAGATAAGGTAATAATCGTCCTCTCCCTGGACCGACCCCCTCTACACACAAGAGTGAATAATGGATAATCCCACATAATTCCCAAAATACACTAAGGCCAACAATATATGTTGCATGACTTCAATCGAAACTTGTCACTTTCAGAAGTAGCTTAAGCCACTTGGTGACTCGTTCCCAATCCCGGGATCTTAGGATAAAATAATTGTCCAACATTACACTTTTTCCGGAAATATTGTAAAATATTCCCCATGACTTAAGTCCCACCCACTTTTCCCTTTTCTGGTGGATTCATCCCCCCATCTCTTTCCATCTGAGTATGTCTACGTGCAACGATGTAATATTATTAATACTTGAGTATGGTTAGACTTTACATGGATAGACGCACTAGCCTATATGTGTCCCAAATCAACAACCTCATAATCACATAGGCTCTTAGGCCTCAAAACATATACAACCATATATATATATA
>WSFP011155242.1:0-131047 GCA_009831015.1 Picea engelmannii | reverse complement strand
CCCCCCCCCCCCCCAACACCCCCCCAAAAAAAAAGCATAACTAGGGTGTGCACAATGATGAGTCCCAACAAAATGAAGCCATGTTAGGTACTCATGCACAAGTATAGATGCATAAAAATTGAACAAAAGTGAGGTAAAAAGGGAAAACCCAGTGGGAACAAAACCCCCCTCAAAATATGTTGCTAACAAAGGAATGCTAAGATGTTTAGATGCTAACATGATGTATCCCTCACTCCTAGAATGTCCCTCAATGAGAAAAAAATATGTTTTGTGAAATAATTTGTGAAGATGACTGCCACATGCTCTGAAGATGGCCAAAACTACATATCAATGACTCCATCTTGAATATGTCCTCGAATAAAGTGCACATGAACCTCGTTGTGCTTGGTCTGCTACCTATGAATTAGGTCTCTACACAGCTTGAGAGTACTTTGATTATCACAACATATAACTTTCAGACGATGAAAATGAACTCCCAACTCTGTAAGAAAGTGTTGCAACCAAACAGCCTGAGTAGTAACATTTACTACACCCATATACTATGTCTTTACTAATGATAAAGAAATTGTTGATTGCTTCTTACTTAACCAACATATAGGTCATGATCCAAGGTAGAGGAAATATCCTAAAGTGGACTTTCAATCAGTGCTATCACCTACCCAATCTGAGTCTTTCTAACCAACAATATCTAAGGAAGATCCTACTACATAGTGTATACCAAAGCTGGTAGTCCCCTTGAAAAATCTAAGAATCCTCTTTGTTTCCTTCCAGTGAAGATCATGTGGCTCCTTCATGTACCTAGAAACAGATCCAATTGCAAAAGAGATGTCTGATCAAGAGTGTGCAAGGTAGAGAAGACTCCCCACTAGTTTTCGATATCTAGTACAATCAACCAAAGGTGATGCATCAACATCCTCTAGTCTAACCCCTGACTAAAAGGGTATTGGAAATGGATTGAAATGTGTCATTTGAAATCTGTCAAGTATATCTCTGGCATACTTGGACTAAAACATCTTGATTTCTATATAATTCAATTTTATTTCAAGACCAAGAAAGTAATGTAACAATCCCATATCTGTCATAGAAAATCTGTCATGCAAAGCATTCGCTAGGTCTAGGTTCCATTTTTCTTGGGGTTATCTAGGTCAAGGTGGTTTGAATCAAGGTTCAAAAGGGCTAGGTCGAGGTTATAAAAGGTGATGATAAAGGTGCAAGTGGAGGAGGCTAAGCTCCCTGTGATGAGTAAATCATATACATATAGAACTATCAATAGAAGGGAATTTTTGTTCCTCATCATATACACATTAGGATCTAATCTACATCTAAGAAAACCTCTAGAGAGAAGATAAAATCTGATTTTAGCATACCATGCTCAATTTGCTTCCTTGAGTCCGTACAATGACTTCCTCAACCTACAAATTAATGATGGATCTTGAACATATCCCTCTATCTTCTCCATATATATCTCCTCATTAATATCTCCATTTAATAATTCATTCTTCACATTCATATGGTGTACCTGCCACTTTCTAGCTGCTGCAATAGCTAGAGGTAACCAAATGGAATCAATCTTGGCAACCGGTGCAAAAGTCTCCTCATAGTCAATGCCTTGTACCTGTGAGAAACCTTTATCTACTAATTGAGCCTTGTATTTTGTAATGTATCCATTAGCATCCCTTTTTTTCTTGAAAATCCACTTACATATAACAATATTCATGTTGGAAGGTAGAGGAACCAACTCCCATGTGTTGTTCTCCACCAAGGAATTATACTCTTCTTTCATAGTTACCTCCAATGGGGGTTACCTTTAACCTATGCATAAGACTGAGGGTATGATCCAAGTAGAATATAGAAATAAATAGGCAGCAAAGTCTCTATGGTAGTAAGAGCTTGCAAAGGCTCCACAAATTGAGATCTGGTTCTCCGTGGATCGACATGATCACCCACTAAATCACCTATTGTATGAAGAGTTTGTTGTGCCCATCATGGTAGATTCTATGGACCTGAAACTTATTGAATCCGATCAGAAATATCAGAGATTTCAGATTCAGAGATATGATTATAAATATGATCAGAAGAAGTCTCATGAAGTTCCTCAACTAGTGGCAGTGGAGATGGAAGTGTGGCCTGCTCTGGAAATACCTGTGAAGGACCCTCTTCAAACTTAACACTCCTTTGAATGAATAATGTATCTAAAATATAATAACTTGTATTCCTTCATTCCATATGGATATCCAATAAAAATACACTCCTTACCCTGAGCTTCCATAGATTTCCTCCTATCGGAAGGGATCCTAGCTCATGCACAAGAACCGAAAATTCTGAAGTGAGTAACTTCTAGTTTCTTCCCACTCCAAGCCTCATATGGAGTGACTCCCTTGACTTATTTATGAGGAAATATATTATAAATTTAGGCTACACAGTTGATATCTTCATCCCATAACTTTGGAGGTAGTTCTCCAGCCTGCAACATACAATTGGTCAGCTCTTTCAATGTCTTGTTCTTTCTCTCCGCTAATCCATTCTACTATGGAGTATATGGAACTGTGTTTTGCAACTCTATACATGCTTCTGAAAAAAGATGCTCAACATCCTTATTCACATACTCTCCTACATTGTCTATATGAAGCTTCTTAATCCTCTTCCCTGTTTAGTTCTCAACTAGATGCTTGAAATATTTAAGACATTCAAAGGCCTCAGATTTTAATTTGAGAAAGTAGACCCATGCATATCTCGAAAAATCGTCAATGAAAGTAAGAACATACTTAGCTTTTTTGATCGATAGGAGTGGGAAAGGACCTGTAATTTCACTGTGAACCAGCTCTGGAAGTGATGATTCCCTTCATGCTTTTCCCGTGTTGAACTTCTCCTCAGGATGTTTTCCTAGTATGCAACCCTGGAAAACTCCATTTTTGTACTGAATGTGGGGTAATCCATCTACAATTCCACCTTTACTAAGTTTATCTAAATATTTAAAATCCAAATTCCCAAACCTCTCATGCCACAACATGGACTCTTCATTAGCATGTGTTAGAAGAGATGCATAATCATATTTATGAGTAAAGTGAGAGAAGGTGTACAACATAGAATGGTGATTAACCTCACCAACAACAATTTTTGAACCATCTGACAAGTCAGAAATAATAATTGAGTCCATAGTGAAATCCACCTTCTTCCCTAAACCTGAATGAATGATTTGATAGATGGAGAGAAGATTCACTGAAAGCTTCAGAACATGAAGTACATCCTGGAAGCATCCATGATCTAGATAAACTCTACCCCCATCACACACCTTAGCAGGAGAATCATCTCCCATAAAGATCGGTGCTCTAGTACAAGTCTCCAAGTATGAGAAAAGTTTATCCGATGAGGCCATGTGATGGGTAGCCCTTGAACCAAGCACTGAAGCATTAGGAGAAGATTAAATAGGAAGTAATGTATGAAAATTACCTATTTTCAATGATGGCTTGTTCAATGGATTCTTCCTTGCATTATCCAGAATACAATCTTCAAGGTGATGTTGCTCAAGTGATTGTGCCATGCTATCTATGGTCTTTTTCATGTAAGAACACTCAGGATGGTACCCCCTATTACAGTAGGAACAATTGGTCTTATCCTTCTTTCTCTTTTGATGCCTTGGATATTGAACTCTCATCTGTGGACTTTTTTTACCTTCCTTTGTATTATCTTGGTCCTTTTTACCCTTGTTCTTATGCTTATTCTTCTTTGAACTTCCTTGATCTGTAAGCACATGGGGATTTTAGCTCTTGAGTGCCCCTATCTAGATAAGATTTGTATGCTCATGGATAAGTGACTCAGTGAACTCATCCAAGGATGGAATCTTCCATCTATATCCCATAGCTAACCTGGTAGTATGAAAAGAAGAAGTGTAGACAAAATACTCGAGTCCTAGTTTGGTTAGAATTGAAAAGATTAATTGTTCATCTTTCTAATCAATTCCACAAGCCCTAACATGAGAAAGAAAAGTTTTAAACTTACTAAATCTCTTGGATTCAATGCATGTATATCATTCTCCAGTTGATTATCTCTTAGATTGTCTTGCTTGCCTAGCAATTCCTTCAACTTTTTCCAAACATCCTTAGGAGTCTTGCAAGTATCGACATGAAAGAGGAGATCTTGAGAGATGCTCAAGAAATATGTCTCATAGGCTTCATCCATTTTGTTGAATTATTTTGATTTCTCTATGGCTGAAGTAGGCTCAAGCTCAGTCCCCATGGTGACCCTATACAAAACCTTGCTATGAAGTAGAAGCTCTATCCTGGGCTTCCACTCAAAGTAGTTGAAAGGTGTCAAAATCACTGAAGAAGATGGTTGATCCATAGTTATTTTTGGGATTTCCAATCTAATATATAAACCTGCAATAAAAGTGAATACTCCCTCACAATAATGGCTCTGATACCATGTAATATTAAACCATACTCCAAGACCTAATTATGAGTAGGAAATACTACACTAGTTAATTGCAAAAGAAAGAGAGGAGAGAGAAAAATAGACTCAATCTTCACACATAAGAGGCTAAGAAACCAACTTGAATCACATTGTATTAATCCTTGATCATGAGTACAATATATAGAACTCTCCACAAGAGGATTAATTTGCACTAGGTTGGGGTTTCCATGTGCATGCTCAAGTAAAAAAAAAAACCTCTCCCACTTGCAACAGTTAACTAAATTCAAAAGTTGCTAATAATAAGAAAAATTTAAAAATATAGGTGTGAACTCAGTGAAAACTCTCCATGAAGTCAATATGCATTCCATAATAGAAAAACTCTCCTAGAATAAGACTAGAATCCAAAAATGGAACTAAAGTCCTAACTGTGAGAGAATTTCATAAATATGGAAAATCACTAAATAAGTGAAAATAAGTTAACTCCAAGAATAAGATGGGTAATGCACACTTCCTTAGGAGAATAATATTTTGATTCAAGTGTGCTATCTAGCCATGAAATAGGAATTATCTCCTAAAATCAAGGAATGAAGCGCTCTTCCCCTGAAAAATAGGAATTTTCCTAATGGTGGTTTATAAGCCCATGGTATTACATATAGGCAACCATCAGCTAAAAGTAGACCTACTATAAATAGACATTATATAAATAGCATCCCTCCTAAATAGTAGGAAAAATGAAAAAAATGAGTATGTCACTAAGTATGTAGTTCAGCGTGTACCCCAACACTTTTCTTCTTGAATTTTTTTGGATAAAATCAATCTTATGTCTTGAATGGTTTTCCCATGTAGGTAAAAGTGCCCAGTTGATATCCCACGTTAGATTTGAACTAGTGATGAGGTAAACATGTTCACACTTCAAAGTAAGTTTCCAAAATTGGAGAGTTACAAAGTGAGCACAGATTTTGCAAGCCTTGGAATATTGCAAGACTAGAGAAAAATCATTGAAGAAGCAGAAAAGGAATCTCTTTCCAGTCCTTACTTCTTGAAGCACAAAGGCCACAAAGATGACCTGACAAGATTCATAAAATAAGATGTGACATGTAATTCTCATCCAGCCTACAAATGAAGCCCATATAAACGTAATGCTATGAGTTCAGTCTTTCATAGGAATTAGTCTTTTCAAAAGGCTACAAAAGTAATTTTTGTGTTGGGATGCGTGAACATTTTAAAGTGGCTTGCAACATTGACAGATCCAGATTTATGAGTAGAACAAAATGAAACACATATTTATAACATTAAAACAGAGATATAATGAACAATAACAAAGATACAGTGAAACTTAACTTCTATTCAATAAAGAAATCTGTTGAAACTGTAAAATATAGAATGAAACAATCTTGCTCAAATGGTGGTAGTTAATCTATGAGAAGAGATGTGGCGACTACGTGCATTTTCCTGAGCAAATTATAATTAGGCCTCTATGCCTTTTTACATCAAGAAGTAATCAGAAAACCATAGACATCCAAAAACCTAACCCTAGGATATGAAATGCCAAAAGTCATGTGGGCCCCGATGGGGTAAGTTGGTACATCAACTTCTTGGGGTCGTAACTTTTGCATACGATCTCCATTTTAGGCGCACGATAGCCCGTTGGAAAGGTCTATCCGAGGAATACACATTTTTCCATCACACTCTAACTCTATTTATAATGTGACTGTGGCGAGCTCAAAAAACGTTGTTTAGGGCCTCAAAACAGCGTCGAAAGTTTGGGACCCGAAAAGCTAGAAAAAAACTAATAATATAAAAATTGTATGTGAGCCAGTTGGAAGAGGTGGGTGGCCATCGATATCCACCTGGATCAATACTTACCCCTTAATAAGCAATGGTCTCCATTGTGTTGATTTCCCCCATCAAATGGGGAAATTTCAGCTGAATTTGGCCCCGAGTGAGCCACTTGCCTTGGTGAAGGAGTTGCCCTGCTTTGACAACACGATAAAGCTAAAGATTTTGTTGGTGTGTGCCCTTGACCTGTGTGTCCACGATATTATCAGTGGATTCATGTTCCATGTAGTCAAGGTTGAGATCTGTTGGTGTCAGTTTTTTTGTTATCTCTAAGGTGTCCAATAATGGTGGAAAGTATAGCCGAAGGAGGTCCACATTAAACATTGGGTGCAAGCCAAGGAAGGGGGGAATGTTGAGCTCAAAAACATTGTCACCTATAGCCTTGGTGATGGTGTAAGGTCCATAATGGAGTGGACAAAGCTTCCAATGGGGTCTTATAAGGCATTATTTCTGCAAGTGAAACCATACTTTATCTCCCACCTGAAACTTATGTGGCACCCGATGTGGATCATGGCGTTTCTTGTACTTGGCATTGGAATTCTGCAAAATATCTTGAACCTCTTGATGGATTTTTTGGATTCATTCAATGAACCGGGTGTCTTTTTCGGATTCGGTTTGAGCATGGGACAATTCGTCCTGTCTAGACACAAGCGGTAGTGTAACATCCATGGGACCCAATGGTTGAAATCCTAACCCCACCTGAAAGGAGTTGTGGCTAGTTGAGCTATGTATGGCTCTGTTGTAACTGTGTTGAAAATAGGGAAGACTCTCATCCCATGTGAACGGATGCTTGGAATTGTACATGCACAAGATATGCACTATCACCTTGTTGAAGACCTCGGTTTGGCCATCCGTTTGGGGGTGGAAGTAAGTGGATTTGGTGAGCTTAGTGTCCAGAGGCTCGACTAGAATGTGTTGAGGAATCGGCTGTACCAATTTGAGATGGCGGTTTATGGTATCCCAAAATATATCCACACTCGTTTGAAGAAGAGATTGAAAGTGGCCTACGTTGTGATGCTCTTCTTGCAGGAGGCCAGAATTGCCATCTTGGAAAATTGATCAATAACCACAAAAACACATCAATTTCCCTTCTTGGTTGAAGGAAGGCCTGACATGTAGTCCATTGAGATGAATTCCCAGGGCCTTTCGAGAGTAGGAAAAGGGGTGTACATGCCTTGTTTCTTAATGGACGGTTTGGAAATGGTGCAAGCCGTGCAAAACCTGATATACTTGTTGACATCCTATTGAATTTTCAACCAATATAAATGGTATTGCAGCACTGCCACTATATTTTCTATGTCGAAGTGTCCTACCACCCGACTGCAGTGAGATTCCCAAATAAACTTTGCTCGCTCACTTGATGGGACACAGAGATGGCCTATATGGCACAACAACCCCTCTTGAAGATGGAAATCGGTGACAACTGTGTTTGTGCCCAACATATGGTAGGTAGTGTTGAAGTCAAGATCTCTCTCATAGAGTTGGGGCCATCCAAAGGTCTCATGTATGTAGGAGTGTAGCACCATGGTTAGTGTTGCAACTAGAGGTCAACTGAGGTAGTCGATGACGTAGTTGATGCTCTCTGTCTTATACTTGATGTTGAGATCAAACTGCTACAAGTATGTGGACCACTTTTGATGGCGGTCATTCTACAATTTTCCTTATGTCTTCCTAAACTGCATAGGATTATGATTAGTGTGGATGATGATATCCTTCCCGAGAATTTAATGCCTCCACTGGTGGCAGGCTTGTACAATGAAGTACATTTATTTGTCGTAAATGGGGTACTTATGAACGATATATGATAGTGTCTCACTATGATAGGCCACATGATGTTTGTGTTGAGTGAGAACTTCACTCACAACATTGTCTAAAGCATATGTCTCAATCTCAAAATGTTGTTGCAAGTCATGTAATGAGAGCACCGGGGCTGAGCACAAACACTGCTTCAAATAATAGAATGTTTTTTGTTGCAACTGGCCCCACACGAACTTTTCCCTTCCACCACCTCTGGTCACTTGGCTAAGGGCCCATGCAGTGTGGGAGAATCCCAACACAAACCTATGATAGAAATTGGCAAGGCCTAAGAAGCTTCGTAGCTCAGTGAGTGTGGTCAGGGCTGGCCAGTCACGAATGAACGAGATCTTGGTTGGATCGACATGCACCCCATGCTCATCAACAATGTAGCCTAGGTATTGGACCATGTTCATGCCGAAGGAGCATTTTTCCAAATTTTCATATAGCTTGTGTTGCCTCAGTGTGTGCAAAACCTGTTGAATATGCTGCAATTGTTCCATCCAACTCTTGTTAAAGATGAGGATGTCATCCAAATACACCACCACAAAAGAATTGGTGAAAGGTCTCAAGATATCATCCATCATCCTCATGAAATTTTTTGGGGCATTCAACAAGCCAAAGGGCATGACCATCCGTTCAAAAAGACCTTCTTTGGACTTGAAGGCAATCTTCCATACATCAGTCTGCTCTATTGGGACCTGGTGGTAGTCAGACTTTAGATCAATATTACTAAAGTATTTTCCCCCCTTGATCTGGTCAAGGAGATCGTCAATTCAGGGAATTGGGTACCGATTCCTGACTGTGATTTTATTTAGGTCTCAGTAATAAATGTTGAGTCGTTGGGTCCCGTCTTTCTTCTTCACAAGCACGATTGGGCTTCCACAAGGTAATGAGCTTCATCGGTTGTGCCTCTTTTCGAGCAACTCTTGTATATGGTGCTTGATTTCCTCATTTTCTGATAGAGAGTGGTGATAGGCTATCCTATTGAATGCTTGACCTTACAGTGCAGAGGTACCCTAGTGGGTGAGGAGAAGATGTTTTTGTATTCTTCCACGACCCTATCCACTTTCTTTTTCTACGTGGAGAGACCTATTGCGAAGGCCATAGATGTGGCTACAACCTTCCGCTCACTTTGAGCGTGAATCAAGAAGAAGACAAACTTCTCGATCTGAGAGATGACCTTCCTGCATTGCTTGGCAAAGATCAAGGAAATGGAAGTAGGTGAGACTACCTCGGGTATCCTATACAATTTCCTATCCAAAGTAATAATAACACTACGAGGCCGAGACTCATTTACAACATGACATTTCCATAAATAAGGTTGGCTCAAAAGAAAATCACAAACTTCAAGAGGGGAGACATCACATAATACCTCATCTTTGAAGGGCTTGATGATGTAGGGTAGGCGACATTGTTGGCTAACGTGGAGATCACTCCTTAGGCAGAGCCATCTGATGGTGTATGACTGTGGGTGCATCATTGTCGGCAGAGCCAACCTATTGATGACCTCCGATGAGATGAGGTTCTTCTAGATACCGTTGTCAACAATGAAGTTCACCATAGTACCCTTCACCCACATCTGTGAATGAAACAGGCGCTCACCTTCCTCTGGTTCATCAATTTCACTAAGTTGTATCTTGGTGGTATCAATGGTGACACTAGGTTCTACGTCAATGATCCATCTCCCTTTTTACGGTTCTGACTCATAGTCAAAACCCACATTTGATTCATAGGATTTCACGTCGAACACCAATGACTTCTTGGATCGACATTTAGCGGTGTTATGCCAGGGGATCTTATGGAACTCACAACACTTATGAGTTTCTTTCTTTGTCTTCCCATTGTACTTCTTTGTTTGTGGCTTAGACTAGTTGTATTGAGGCTGCCCATTCTTTCTCTATCATTTTTTCTGTAGGTTGGGGCTGCCTTTTCCCTACTTCTACTGTGAGGGGTTCGTAGACCCGAACTACCACGTCTTTTGTTTAAGCTTATGCTCGACTTTGACAGCATATCGATAGGTCGTGCCCAAGGATTTGATGTCCAGAAACTCCATTTCTATCTAGATGTATCTATGCAGACCATCGTGGTACTTGATTACTAGATGTCGCTCAAAGTATTTGATACCCATCTTCGTGCGCAATGTATGGAAGACATTGGTGAACTCTGGAACAGTTTGGTCCCTTTCCTGTCATAGTGTGGTCCATCTTGTATATAAGTCATCATAACTTCCAACAGGGTAGTATTTTTCCTTAATAACATCCCTGAAAGAACCCCAAGTGGGTGCGACTACAAATAATGTAGATTCCTCTGTTTCCTTTTTCTCACAGAAAGTCTCCCACGAATCTTGTACATGGGGGATGACCTTAAAGAGCAAAAGTGTAATCTTTTCTCTATTGGAAAAGTTATGGATAGAAAAATACCCTTCTAGAAGGTTTAACAATTTTTCTACAACATCTGCATCTATTTGACCTTCAAATATAGGAATATCAAAATTGATATGTACCTTGAAGGGGGCCACGCCTCCACTCGAGGAAGATGCATTGCATGTTGGTAATCACCAAAGGATTTGTGCAAAATTATCCATCACCTCATTCCTCTATCACGCAAGGGCTTCCTCATGCAAAATTTTAAAGGGATATCCTTCCCCATCGTCTCTCTTTTCTTCCCCCATGGGTGGTCGTTGTGTTCAGCGAGACCGATATTGCAAAGGATCAACTAGTTCAAGTCCCAATTACTTATACTCTGACCTCGTTAGGGACATGCACCGAGAAAAAAATGAAAAGCAGGTCGCTCTGATACCACTGATCCATATTTATGAGCGGAATGAAATGAAACATAGATCTATAACATTAAAACAAAGATACAATGAACAATAACAGAGATACAATGAAACTTAACTTCTATTCGATAAAGAAATCTGTTGAAACTGTAAAATTTAGAATGAAATAATCTTGCTCAAATGGTGGTAGCTAATCTCTGAGAAGAGATGTGGAGGCTACATGCATTCACCTGAGCACATTACAATGAGGCCTATAGGAATTTTTAGCATCAATAATTAATCAAAAAACCATAGACATCCAAAAACCTAACCCTATGAGATGAAGCGCCAAAAGTCATGTGGGCCCCGATGGGGTAAGTTGGTACATCAACTTCCCGAGGTCGTAACTTTTTCATATGATCTTTGTTTTAGGCGCACGATAGCCCATTGGAAAGGTCTATCTGAGGACTACACATTTTTTCATCATTCTTTGAATTTGTTCATAATGTGACTGTGGTGAGCTCAAAAACATTGTTTAGGGCCTCAAAACGGCCCCGAAAGTTTGGGACCTGAAAAGCTAGAAAAAAATGCCAAGATGGAAATTGTATGTGGGCTAGCTGGAAGAGGTGGGTGGCCACCGATATCCACCTGGATCACTGCCATTCATGATTTATCTTTCAATACATTATTTCTTGTTTAGTGGTTATCCTTAATGATCAATTTTAAAGGTTTCATCTCTTAGTTGTATCAGGTTTTGAACAAAGTTTTATCTTCTGATTTTAGATATGAATACAAAGTTTATTTCACACTGTTTCTCCCCCTGAAGGAATTGTATTCTTCCAATTCATTTTGAAATCCCTAAATTTGTTTAATGATCTATCTCACCTTCATTTTTCTCATCTAGGAAACACCATGCATAAGAAACATGCCTAAATCAATTTTCATCTCTTTCCTGGCTCATGAGATGAAATGGTTGGCCCTTTTGAAGATAAATCTAGGATGATTTTGGAATATTGTGACAATGATCAGACCATGACCTGACAAAGTGGTTAATTAATGGTTATCCTTTCATGTTGGTTGGTAAGCATATCTTATGTAAAAGGGGAACCATCCACATACTAAGTAGTCTTTCGCGTGAAAGGTGAAGTGTCAAAGGCTAAAGGCTAAAAAACAAAAGGGGTAACTTCATTTAGCCAGGTGCAACAAATATACAAGGAAAATACCAATAGTTGGCAGTCATCCCCTATCATACTAAAGCAATTAAAAGGAAAAGAAATAAGACCACTACTTTCCCCATCCACAAGATGTTAATCATATACTAAATAAATCAGGGAGGATTGGAAAAGAAAGCTCTATTAGATTAGGGAACATGTAGATATCTCCATAGAGGCTGTGGATTCTCCCTGGAAGAGGAGAAATGTTTTTGATGTCGTGGTGAATCCATCAAGGCTATGTACGCTCACGGGACATGAAGCAACACCTGAGGGATAATATATATGCACTAGGTGAAAATAGTTTTTATATATCTCAAACTTATATCATCCATATGATGAAGATATCAACCTAGATCATCAACGTAGTTTAAGGAAATAAATCTCATCATCATTTGTCCTCTTATTACAATGGAAAAACTCCACTAGCTGGCATGAAAGCATCACTAGTCATCCCACCATGATGAAACCTTGCAGGTACGTGTTGCACATTTATTCCATAATGACCCTAAAGGTAAGGACACTGCCCTCCGCATTTTATGCTCATAATTCAGGGAAGACTAATAGAAATTTTGGCTTCATCAAGTGTGTCACCAATTGTCGTGCCAACAATGACACCTTCACTTAATTTCTTCTCTTTGCTTCTAAAAACCATTACTTTAAGAGAACAAATTATCGCCCCCCCATTGCTTTTTGCTACTATAAACTTTAGAAACTCTTGCTTACACAAAGTTTGAAGTGTAAATTTCATTTTTCTCTTCTCCATACTTGGTCACCAGAGAAAGTAAAATATATTGACTTCCTGTTGATACATTGTGTATCAACAAAGAATCCACATTTATCGCTGATACAAGGTGTATCGGAAAGAAATCCTCTTTTCCCACCGATACATCGATAGGGAATTCATTTTTTCTCATTGATACAGCAGCCAAGAATTCACTTAGGTCATCGACACATCATGTATCGGTGAGAAATTCATAACTTGGACCGACACTCGATAGTTTCTTTAACCTTCTCTAACATTTGAACAAATTTTATTTTCTTCCTTCTTTCAAAATCTTCTCTCTGTGCCAACACATAAGCAAAGAATCCATATTCTAGATCGATACATCGATGAAAAATCCTCTTATTCCACCAATATGTCGGCGAAATATTTCCATCCCTCACTGACACAGGGCGTATCGACAAGGATTTCACTTTTCTTTCCAACATAGACTATATTGGCAAGACATTCACATCTTAAAGCCCCTCCTAAATTCTTCCAACTCAGATCCTTTGATTGTTGCGCCCATTAATCAGGTTCTTTTGATTTTCAAGATTAAGCATTTTGTATTTGACTCGATGACTAATGTTGATTTCCTATTGATTTTGATTCACGTCATGTTACAGTTGTAATTTAATATGATAATAATCCTAGTGATTTTGTTTATGTCGCTAACAGCTTTTAATATGCCTATCACATCCTCATGTGTTTTGTGCCTCTTGATTCTATGACTAACCCTTAGCATGTAAGTGTCATTTATCATTATGTGGGTCGATTGCAACATCTACAAGATATAGGTTAGCTCTAAATTGCATCTCATAAAAGAATCAATACCTCGGTCACATACTCAGTATCAGGTGCTCCAAATGTCAGTTGGTTGTTTTCATGGGATATTATTTTCTGACCATTGATGGATGACCTCATTTCCAATGGATTTGAAAGCCTATATAACATAGATGTTGCAGGAATTGATGGAACTAAATTCAGGTGAAGCAGTAGCAAGAATGACTTGAACTTTTATTAAAAAATGTATTTTCTCGTAATTTTGGGTACTGGTGAAACTATATTTTTCACCTCCAAAATAGGCCAACTATATGTTTTGTGGGATTAAGAATCCATCGCCACTAACATAATCGAAATCAAAGGTCTAGAAGTGTCAAAATGATCACCAAGAATTTCTCATCAAACAAAGCTCATTAATCGTGAAACCACTGAAATGCATGGATAATTGGTAAATTCTCTCACTATAAACCTCTCCCTATGCTCTATACATCACAAAAAAAAAATGACACCTCAATGAAACATTGTATAAGCAAGTTATGAAACTTTAAAGTTATGAGAGGTTGTGTCAAAACCTCATTTAATAACATTAAACAAGGATTAACATGCCAATACACAATGTCATATTATTAAAATAGATTAAGTATGGAAAATTTATTAAAATAATTTTAAGGATTAAGAAAAATATAAGAAAAAGGGTTTTTAAATAATTTAAAAAGAAAAAATAAATATTATAAAAGTTAAAAAGGGATATTGATGTGAGGGAATAACATTAATACCAAGCATATATATGTGAAAGAGAGTCCCATGTTAACGTAGGGTTAATATAAGGCATACAACCTGGTAATAAATGATGAGGTGGATGGGGGACCCTCATCCACACACCCGTTTTTTTTAAATATTATATAACACATTTTAAACAATTCCCTTAACAACACACTGGCCATAAAATAGGATTTCTATCCCAATACAGTGGGTATAAAATCGGATTTCAAGCCCGACACATCAGCCATAAAATAGGATTTCAAGCCTGATACATCGGCCACAAAATGGGACTTTGGTCCCGCTATGTTTTTGAACATGAAATTCAGGCGTGAAATGTGTCGGGATTGAAATGGGATTTTGAACTCAATGCATAGGCCACATCATAGAATTGTAGATAAATGTTGACACACCAGGAATTGTAGATAAATGTTGACACACCATTCTGTAAGTTATGTTTTAAACCATGTGTAGAAGATTGAAAATAGTGTTTCATGTTTTAAATGAGGAAAAGATAAAAAGGAGTATGTGGCATTGGTAGTATACTTGGAGGTGATAAAAAACAAAAGGTTCAAGGCAATGTTTAAGGGAGAGAGTGTTGTGTGATAAAATCTCATATGAGACAAGGAGAGGATGAAGTGGAGGGGGTATAAAACCATACGACCCCCCTCCTTTTAACCATCTTTTAATTTAAACGTTGATCCACTCTTTTTGTTTTGGCAACCTTTGCACACTTTAAATCTCTCACATGTTGGACACACTGTCGTTCAGTTCATGCATTTCAATCCTCCAATCTCTCATGAACGAAACTTCCTTGACGTTTTAAGATTTTCTTCAACCCTCGACACACTAGCGCTAAGCTCACACTCGAATCTTTTTGGCCCAACGCTCGAAGATTTTCTTCAACACTCGACACACTAGCGCTAACTACAATCCTCATGGTAGGAAAGTCCTAGGCATAGAAGCATGAAAGATCCCTAGTGTCTAGATTATTCACTAGATTGTATGAGGTGAACTAGGGCCAAAATCCATGATGGCCCACCAACACTAAAACACAAATTCAAAATGTGAATGTACAAGATGTATACTATATTAAATTATGAACATTTATATTGTATGTATTCCCTCATCATTCCATGGAGGATAAGGACAAAATTTTGCAAACAGAAGGTCAAGATTCGGGAAGGCGGAAGACGAACAGTCAAGGTGAATTTCAATAAATAGGGGGATTGTACTCGAATTAAGGGTTTTTTGTCTCTAGGAGCTTTCATGTACCACTGTTGAAACTTTAATGAGGAGAAGCTTGTTTGTCCAAGCTATTTTCTAGAGAACTCTTATTCTTGTGATGCACTTGTTGTGGAATATTCTACTACCTTTGCTTAGCACTAGAGTTGTGTAAGAATGTATCTAACATTGTAGATTGTTCTCATGTGTAGTTATTGTATTTTTATTTCTATTCTTTAGGAAATATTTGTCTAAATCTGTGAACATGGGATTGTAAATGATTGTCTAAATGCTAGACTATTATGGGTTTTGTAGTTATTTACTCATATTCTTGTCTCTACTCTATGTGAACTATTTACTGAGCCATTTATAGGAGCATGTATGGTTCTGGTTTTACTTTTTGGTTACCTTTAATTTAATCCAGATGCATGCATCTTAGATTAGTTTCATTTCATTATTTATCTTAAAAACCATCACCGGTGGATTGGGCCGCAACCGGTAAACCCCAAACCATAAATTGCCACCGAGCTAGAATCTGAATGGGTTCCCTATTCCAAACTATGAGAGGTCTAATTGGGGCTTCTCACTGAGGTTAACCCTTGTTGTTGATCAAGGTCACACAAACCGAGTCAACATAGCACTAAACTTTGTTTTTCCTCTCTTCCTCTAGTTGTAAAAACTCATCTCCCCCTACTCGAATTTCCTCTTCATTTTACCCCATGCATTCTTGACTCTCACAATTCCCAAAAAATATTGTACTCATCCCATGCTATCATAATTAGGTGGGATGACCCTCTCACCCACCTCTTACACAATCCCCATCATGAGTGTAATTATACCATGCTCTTTTAACTAGGTGAGAGACTTTCCCACCAACCTCTTACATGTTTTCAATGATTAGGTTTAATAAGTTGAAGAAGGATAATTAGACAATAAGCCAAAATATTTATGACAGTACCATAGGAATCTAGGCATATGGGATTTCCCTTATAAAAAACCCTTTATCCCCCCTCTCTTATGGAATCATATCCCCCAACATTATTGTCCCTCTTATATCACAACCAATGATTTATTTTTATTTAATTAGTGTATGTATAGAATACAATGTTAGGCTCTTTAGCCATTGATCAGTATAAGATCTCTAGCCTAAAACACACTGGCTCACTAGCCTATTTAACATATGTATAATTACATTACAATTCATGGGGATTAAAATTGGGATGTTACAAATCACCTCAATCAGAGTTTGAATGTGGAAGTTACACCTCCCGCAAATTGAGCTACCTTGTTAACCACCATGATACCGAGTGGATGCCATGCCAACCTCAATTACTCACACACAAGGGGCTAACCATATCTAGAATTTCAAGAATATTCTAGAGGGTCCAAATCCTAACACTAATTGAGGATCGAGGCATGAAAAATCCATAACCCTAACCCTAGACAATTATCAGACTATGTTAAATACTAGGTTGCTAAGAAGGGCTTCAATTCTTTTGGTATTGTTATTGCTCCATAGTTGAGAAAAGCATCTAGGAGTGGGATATGAAACATAAGAGAGGAGGTAGATGATTATGTAGCATCCATTCAAGCCACAGTGTCCATGGAAACTCCATATTGAGTGCCCATTTCTTTGTACTTGCATTTCATAATTGAGAAAGAGAGAGAAAAGCATAGGCCTCACATTCCACTTGGGTTTTCTCCCATATTGCATTTCCTAAGTCACGTGTTGTGTTCATTTGTGTGGATGGTGTGTTCATTTGCTTGTTTATTTTATTTTGGTTTCAGCTATTTCCATAATTTGAGCACTACTTTAGTGATAATAAATATGAGATCTAATGTAATAAATTGCATAATAAAATATTTGAAAATATTCTAAGATATATTGTGATGAACTATTCCAATGAAATATCCATGACATTTTATAGATCATATTGATATCATAACAACGTTCTTTGGGTATTTGTAGGATCTGTGAATTGGCTTAAGAAGGAAGTCTTACAACCCTAGCCATGGAATATGATTCTAGTTGTAACAACCGTCAGGATGAGGTAGAGGAGAGATGTTCGACGTTGGAAGAACAAGTTGTTGATATCTCTCATAACACGACCCTCCTCATGATGGATCTAGCAAACAAGTTTGAAGATTTTGGGAGAGGTTTGTGGCTCTAACTCAAAAGTTGGATCGAACAAGAAATTGGGAGATAATGAAGACTCAGAAAATGAGTAAAAAAAGGAGCCAAAGAAAGAACAACGAAGTTCCACTGTCATCACATCTTCACAATATTTGTTTAAAATGGAAGCAAAAGTGGAAACCAATCCCTACGAAGGTGAAATTGATGTTGTTAAGTTGAATCATTGGTTGGAATAATTAGAAGTTTATCTCAGTTTCCATAACATAGAAGAAGAGAAAAAAATCCATTTGCCCAACTAAAACTAGAGGGCCATGCCCTAACCTGGAAAAAAGTGGCACAGAGACACTTAGGTTGGAGTGTGATCCACTAATAACTAAGTGGGAGGTGTTTTAAACCATCATCAAGTCTCAGTTCTACCCTAATGTCTATTTAGAGGACTATTGGATCTATTAACATCACTCAGGCAAAGGAAAGGGTGGAGTGTGCAAGGTGTTAGCGATCAAATAATTCATTCTGAAATTTGTTTAAAAAATGATGCCTAATCTTGCGGGGGACTTTTGACTGCCTTCCCGAGCTCTAAATGCATATTTGAAAGAACCATTGGAAAGCTTAGGATTTCTAGATGTCAATCGACTATTCAAGCATTAAAAACGGGCTTTCCACGACTTAGAAATTTGATATTTCCCAAGGCAGTTTTTATTAAAAAAAACTGCGCTTTCAATAGCTATTCTACCTTGAACTTTGCTAGTTAGTTGTTGAAAGCTCTGCTTTTCAACAACTAAAGGATCGGATTCAGGACAAAGGAGCTGGTGAAACTTGTTACATGGCAGCAAGGTCATATTTTTGCCCAGATCTGACTTTTTCTCAACCAAATCTTTCAAGGTTGGTTTCTAAAGATGCATAATAATTAAATACATCAGATTTAAGGTTTTATCTTGATGTATTATGTGTTTAAGAAGGTGGAAAGGTAAAATTGGTGACTTAGTTTATGAGCAAAAAATTGTATTTTTTGCCAAAGGTAGCAAATTCGAATTTCCTATGAAGATGCATCAGCCTTGGAAGGTTTTCTACATATGTCAAAGAGTTTGGAGGACATGAAGATTATCAAGATTGAGTTTGACCCCTTAAATAGGATATTTTCCTATTTTGTTTTGACTTTCCATTTTTAGTATTCTAGATCCATTTTTATAGGATCTCATCCTACACTTGTTGTATCTATTTTGATTTGACTATTTTTAGCAAATCTGATCCATCTTTCAAGGATCTAGATTTCATCTTGTAAGGCTATAAAGCCAAAGACATTTGGAGCACAAAAGGGGTCAATCTTGGATACATTTTGCTATTGTACTAGACTCTTATCTTGATAATAGAATCACAGTCTTCTTTTGCTTTCAATGACAGATTTGTACATGTACTTCATATTTCTATACTTTACTTCAGTTTAACTTAGCTTCTAAGAACTGTTATCTTCTTATTAAGCTCATGAACTTGAATTAAATGACTTCTTGCTATCTTGTATGACCCTGCACATTGTTGTATTTGGTTATCTAGACTAGTATTCTTCATACCCTATTTCAATTACTTTGTCTGATTATTGATTTCTAAAAGCATTATCTTATTCGAATGCATGATAAGATCTTCTTTTCATTAGCCATTAAGTTATCCCATTGATCCAAACATACATAATTATCATATTCTTAAGTTACCAAGCATCTTTAGTCTACAACCCTAAAGAGTTTCTTGGAGTGATAACAAATTGGCGTCGTTGCCGGGGAAAGGAGATTGAAGCTCAGCTTCCCTGGGAGACGACATTAGATCTACTCCTTGATGATAGACAAGGATTAGACATTACATTGGTTGTAATCATCTGTCTGGAAACTCCATGAAGGACGAATTCAGTGGTGAATCCATTGTTCAGAAATCTGTTGGTGACTCCACTAGTATGACATGAACCAGATCTTTGTTAAGAGGTATGCATTCTGTGATTTTTCAAAAATTGTTGGTTTCCCTAATCCAGTGCCTAGTAGAGATGAATGGGAAAATAGTCTTCCCAAATTTCAAGGAGAAGAGTGGGAAGTGCCAGCTGAACATTTGCTGAACTTTCATGATTACATGCATCAGTTGCAAGTTGTGCATGAGGATGTTCAGATCCGACTCTTCTATTTCTCATTAGAGGGAATTGCTCGTGATTGGTACCAGTCTCTGCCTTATGCCAGTATCATCTCTTTAGCTAATTTTCATGCTGCCTTCCATGTGTTTTGTAAAGGAAAATTTTCAACTGACTTTCTATTTCCTGAATGTTGTCATGAGTTCAATTTGTTGAATAAAAATCCAAATATTCAAGAAGACTTTGTTGTAGCAGAAGACATCTCTAATCATGATCAAGAGTTTGTTGATCCACATTTTGACAACCATGATGATGCTTTTGACATTGTATTGAACACGTCTATTAAAGATGGTTGTCACCAAGATCAAGATCTATTGAATGATTGTAATAACATAGAAACATCTGACATTATATCAGATGTATCTACTGCTTTAGCTATTCATGAAAATCAACATATCTCTTTTGAAGGTTTTGAGGTCAAAGAGAAAATATATACATCAGCAGGAAGAATTGGCAGATCAACAAGTAACAGTTTCAGATCTGCAGTAAATGATGAGGGCAGCCTACAGTTTCAAGATTTGCAAGGACTGGAAGTTTGCAGCAGATATGAAGAAGAAGGTAAGGAGCTGAAAAGTCCAGATCAGCAGTCCATCCTATATGTTTCTCCAACAGATCTCTAGAAGCCTGCATTCAACAGTGAGATTAGTAAAGGAAGCCTTCAACATCATTTCAAATTACAGCTGGATCAGCAGTCCAAAGAGGTATTGCTTTGTGAATTTGATGACCCTTTTGCTGACTATTTGGAGTCTATGAGCAGCATAGACATATTTATGTTAGAAGAGGATTGTCTTTATCCTCTGTTCAAACCTTTTTTCTGCATGATATGGCTTCCATTGTTTTTTGGGTCAAGATCTAGCATGATGTCAGTAAATTAGTTCCTTACATGGCTTCATTGGAAGCATCACTTCACTTGATAAGAGGCAGTACAGTTGGTTAGTGTAGGAGTAGGCAGAAGAATAAGCTCGCCATGCGAGCAGCTAGATCTTTTCAGTTGTTGAGCTCATAAATAAGTAGGGCAGGTTACAAACAGGCTACATGCAGGCTACAGGAAAGCTACAGGCAGGCTGCAGGTTTGCAGAGGATCAGTCGTACAGGCCAGATGTTAGCAACATAAATGGGTTTTTGAGAGCGTTTTTTATCTCTCTCTTTTTCTTTGTTTCACTCATTTTCCTTCTTAGCCTTTGGCGAGTGTCTTAACCTATAGGTTTCTCATCAAGCTCCTGTTGATCATCTTATTCCAGAAATACTTTAGCTTTTCTCTCATGACCTGCAATATAAAAATGCAAACAAAATGATAAACTCCTTTGTAGATTTTTTATATATATATGTGCATACAAGTGAACTAATTGTTTTTAGTACTAAGCCATTCTATGAATCAAAGCTTATTGACTAAATCACTTAAACATGCCACATCCCAAGTCTTACCTACATGTGCTAGTTGTGCGTGTAACTTCAAAGCTATGAGTCAAACTGCAACAGATCCTCTCTTCACAAAATCTCTGCCTGCGCTGTCACAAATATGAATGTCGACCCAATGTTTTTCCCTTTAGGCAACGTAATCAAAATCAAAAGATACAGTCAATTTTTTCTTCTTCTTACTGGCGATACCTAGCAAGTATGCTCGGCATTTGATTTATCTAACATCTTGCTTCTGTAGAGTCTGGCAGCTTGGAAAATCGACACCTGGACACTTGTATTCTGCGTTTGAGGGTTTGTTTGGCGGTGAAAAATGAAAATCTTGGGCGGTTATATCATCGAACACTTGGTAGCCTGCGGGCTTTTGACAGCTGCATTTGAGATGTATCGACCTGAAGATTAAAAGAAAATATTTGAAACAACAGCGTTGTATCAAGTCAACACATACATTTCTTTTCATACGCCAAGCTAATTGATGATACAGATGCCCGATTTTGCAGGCAGAAAATGCTCGTGCAACAAACTTGGGAAATGAGGAATTGATCTTTGTTTACAATGTTCTTGAGTATGAGGAGTGTTGCTCGTCTATTGCAATTCCAAAGTATGGAATTTTTCAAAACATTTCATCTATGGACGAACTGGCAGCAATGCCAAGTTGGACTGAGAACAGGACTCTACGAATTACAACAGGATTTACCTATCTAAGTCCAAAATTTGTGAAGGAGAAGGGACTAAAGCATGTCAAGTTTTCAACAGCTGATGGAGCATTGGAAGCGACTCCTACTATGGGTATAGCCGATGCCATTTTGGACCTTGTGAGTGGTGGAACAACTGTGCGTGAAAACAATCAACATGTGTAGAAATTGGGGGTGATCCTTTCAATGGGACAGATTTTGTTGATCGCTTGAAGCGCTTCGTGGAAGATCATCAGACTAAAGAGGTCGCAAAGGAGGTAGCTGATATGGTTTTAGCAGATGACATTTTCAGTTCAATAGTTGTAGTTGTTGCTGAAGGTTGTTCCATTTACAACAACATGAAGGCTTTTATTCGATACACGATATCCTCAAATATTAGTGAAGTTGCTTCAATATTTATAACGACAACTCTAGTAGGAGATAGTCATACACTTGTAAGCTTTCCCCAACTCAGGACATGGGACCAATGTTCCTCTTGGGAAGGGTTTAAGGTGTCTCTCTTCAAGGAAAGATCACATGTTTTATCCTTTGAAGCCGATCCATATGATTACTTCTCAACTGGAAAAGTTAAAGCTATGACCCTTAATCATCCATTAACAAGGTTTTGAGCCATGGGATTATAAGAGGAAGAAGATCTATGATATCTATATTCATCAGGTCTAGGTAGCCAAGATCCAGATTTGTGGCAATATATATTGGGTTTTGGTACATTTTATTTCAGAGGATCTAGGTGGCTAGCTCAGTCTTCTGATTCAATATGGATCGGTGATCTTCTGAAAATATTCTTCCAGAGTCCTTTCAGGGAAATGACATGACCAAACAACTTGCATTGATATGGAGGTGATAATAGAGGCCGAGGTGGTTATGATGGAGACCGAAACAGAGATGGATATGGTGGAGACAACAAATAGCCTAAGTGTCGAATCATTCAAGAAGTAAGTTTAGTTTTGACCAGCAAGGATTTTCTTTTTGGTCAACTCAGGCTTTTTCACCAGCACAGGAAATGTATTTACAACCAGTTAGTCGTTGAAAAGAAGATCTTTCAACGGCTAACTAGCAAATTCCAAGGCGGAAGAGCTTGTGAAACTACAGAAAGAGAATTTTGGAAAGTTAAGCTGGAACAGAGCGATTTTGGAGTGATTACCAAATCAGAAAAAGAAGATTGTGAAAGATAACAACAAGCTTTGGAGATATCCAGATGATAAATCGTAAAGGCTGAATGAATCCATGCCCAATACTAAAGGCACAAGGTCTGCCAGGTACTTGGAGACCTCGCAGGGAGGTCTCCATCCTAGTTGGAGCCAGATGTTAGCAATCAAATAATTCATTCTGAAATTTGTTTGAAAAATGATGCCTAATATTGCGGGGGACTTTTTACTATCTTCCCGAGCTCTAAATGAATATTTAAAAGAACCATTGGAAATATTAGGATTTCTAGATGTCAATTGACTATTCAAGCATGAAAAATGGACTCTCCACGACTCAGAAATTTGATTTTTCCCAAGGCAATTTTTATTAAAAAAGTTTGCGCTTTCAACAGCTATTATGCCTTGAACTTTGCTAGTTAGTTGTTGAAAGCTCTGCTTTTCAACAACTAAAGGGTTGGATTTAGGACAAAAGAGCTGGTGAAACCTGTTACATGGCAGCAAGGTCGTATTTTTGCCCAGATCTGACTTTTTCTCAACCAAATCTTTCAAGGTTGGTTTCTAAAGATGCATAATAATTAAATACATCAGATTTAAGGTTTTATCTTGATGTATTATGTGTTTAATAAGGTGTAAAGGTAAAATTGGTGACCTAGTTTATGAGCAAAAAACTGTCTTTTTTGCCAAAGGTGGAAAATTCGAATTTCCTATGAAGATGCATCAGCCTTGGAAGGTTTTCTACATATGTCAAAGAGTTTGGAGGACATGAAGATTATCAAGATTGAGTTTGACCACTTAAATAGGATCTTTTCCTATTTTGTTTTGAATTTCCATTTTTAGTATTCTAGATCCATTTTTATAGGATCTCATCCTACACTTGTTGTATCTATTTTGATTTGACTATTTTTAGCAAATCTGATTCATCTTTCAAGGATCTAGATTTCATCTTGTAAGGCTATAAAGCCAAAGACATTTGGAGCACAAAAGGGGTCAATATTGAATACATTTTTCTATTGTACTAGACTCTTATCTTGATAATAGAATCACAGTCTTCTTTTGCTTTCAATGACAGATTTGTTCATGTACTTCATATTTCTATACTTTACTTTAGTTTAGCTCAGCTTCTAAGAACTGTTATCTTCTTATTAAGCTCATGAACTTGAATTAAAGGACTTCTTGCTATCTTGTATGACCCTGCACATTGTTGTATTTGGTTATCTAGACTAGTATTCTTCATACCCTGTTTCAATTACTTTGTCTGATTATTGATTTCTAAAAGCATTGTCTTATTCGAATGCATGATAAGATCTCCTTTTCATTAGCCATTAAGTTATCCCATTGATCCAAACATACATAATTATCATATTCTTAAGTTACCAAGTATCTTTAGTCTACAACCCTAAAGAGTTTCTTGGAGTGATAACACAAGGGTACACCACCAAGTTCAAAAAAATGTCTATTATGTTGAGTATATCTCCCAAGAACCCAGACATACTCCTAAATTATATGTGGGGTTTGTGCAATCTTTTATGGAAGAAAGTGATTCCCTATAAACCTGGGACAATTGATTAAGCCTGTGTGCAGAATAGTAATTGGAGAATGTAGGAAATAAGAAAGGATATCCAAGTGGTTGCAAACATAAAGACCACCAACATGCTTCCAAGGAGGGGAAGAATAAGTGGAAAGGAAAGGACAAGAAGACAACATCCACTACCCATTAGTGAAAGGATCCAAACAACCATTGTAACCATTTTTGTAATATCAATGGTCACACTGAAGATAAGTATTGGAAGCTAAATACAAAGCTAGATCCAAAGAATTGTAAGGATGCCAAGAAGAAGAACCCAATAGCCATGGATTCAGGCAACCTTGTATCGAGAAGCTCAAATGTGAATGAAAAGGTTTTCTGCACTATAGTGTGAAAGAAGGTGAAACTGTGTAGCCTTCATCACAAGGAAGAGAAGGAGATGACTAAACTCTTCCATATTAAGATCCAGGTCAAGAAGACAAAGGTGTATGCTCTAGTTCAATTCCAATTCACAGTCCAACCTCATAACAACATATCTAGTCAATGATATTGGATTGGAAGTTCATGATCATCCTAACCCATACACATTAGGATGGGTAAATAAGTATATAGAGCTTAAGGTCACTAAATAGTGTAATATCAAATTTGAAATAAGTGAAGACTATATTGATGAAGTGGAGGTAGATGTAGTACCTCTTGATGTGTGTGGTGTAGTGTTTGGAATCCCCTACATGTATATGAGGGATGCAATCTTCATGAGGATATAAAACCAATACCACCTTATTAAAGATGGGAATTCATTCATCATCAATGCACACAAAGGTAATTCCAATATCTCTTTGGTAAGTGTTAACCAAGACAAGAAATTGATTAGTTCTAGTAGGGATTTTGTATTACTTGTTTTAAGAGAGAATCAATCAGGTGACGAATCGGTAAAAGTAGGTAAAAGTAAAGGCATATCTGGAGGGATGTACTAAAGAGAAGAAACATCAGTTAGAGGAGTTGTTGTGGGAATACAGAGAAGTGTTTCAGGAGCCTAAAGGGTTACCACCTAAGAGGGAAATGGAGCAACTTCTAGAGCAAGGAGTAATTCGACCAAGAACCTCATCTTATGGGTCACCTGTCATCATAATACCCAAGAAGGATGGGACTTGGTGAATGTGTATCGACTACAGATCTTTGAACAATATCACCATCAAGAATCAGTACCCTCTACTAAGATCAATGATTTTTTAGATCATTTACAACATGTCAATTACTTCATGAATTTGAATCTCAAATTGAGATACCACCAAGTATGAGTTAAAGAACAAGACACCTAGAAGACCACCTTCAAGAGAAGGTAAGGTCTATATGAATGGATAGTAATGCCTTTTGGTTTATGTAATACACCAGCTACATGTATGTGTTTGATGAATGATGTATTGCATCCCTTTCTAGATTCAATTGTGAAAGTGCATTTAGATTATATATTGGTTCATAGATCTACCTAGGAAGAATATATCTCACATCTCATATAGATGTTAAGGAATCTAAAAAAGAATTAGTTTTTGGCTAACCTTAGGAAATGTGAGTTTTCTCAACATTCATTGATGTATTTGGGGTATCTAATTGATGGAGGGGAACTCAAGATATATCCCATAAAGATGGAGGTCATCCTTAGGTTGTAAGTTTCTACTAATGTCAGTGAAGTTGGGAATTTTTTTGGCACAATGCAGTATCTATGGAATTTATAGCCTCTATTTCAATTGTAGCTACATCACTTCATGCCATAACAACAAGTGGTAAGAGTTTCCATTTGGGGAATAATGAGTAGAAATATTTTGATGAGTTGAAATAGAAGATTACTCAAGAAACAATTCTTGAATTATCCAACTTGCAGAAGCCTTTCAAAGTGGATATGGATGTGAGTCAATATGCTATGGGAGTGGTCTTGATGCAGGCAGGTAAGTTAGAATGCTATGATTTTGAAATGTTTCATGGTGGAGTCTTGAACTATCCTACATACGATAAGGAAATATATGTCTTGGTTCAAGTAGTTAAGAAGTGAAAATACTATCCTATAGGAAAGGAAACCATTATCTGCACCAATCACCAACCACTACAGTATTTGCAAGGCTAGTAAGCTTTAGCAAACCAAACATTACTAGTGGATGGAGTTTTGTAGAAATTTCATCTAGTTATCAAATATAAGAAGGGAAGAATTAAAAAGTTGGTATACTTGATTTCAAGACCACCCACATTGAATATTATATCTTTGGGAACTCTTATGCACATGGATCCTTTTACCCATGATGCATAGTAAGAGGCATGGACAAAAGATGAAGACTTTAAAGTGGTGTTTCAGCAACGACATGACCAAATTTATGTAGAAGAAGGTGATGGTAAGGATCACTATCATCACCAAAATGGATTTCTCTACAAGATAGACAAGATCTATTTCCTAAAAGTGAAGTATTGCAAATTATCATAGAGGGTCACACCTCCAAGATTGTAGGACATTTTGGTGTTGGGAAGACAATTGTCAATTTACAGAGGTATGTGTATTGGTCCATAATGCAAGAAGATGTAGCTCAATTTATTATAGGATGCATACTTTTTGTATCAACAAGCCTAGTAACAAAAAACAAAGTTTATACCATCCCTTACCTATACCCACTAGACTCAGGGATAACATCTCCATGGATTTTGTAGGTGGTTTTCCAACAACTAGGAAGGGATGTGATTATCTGTTTGTGGTAGTTGACAGGTTCAATAAGATGTGCATTCTTATGCCTTGTAAAAAATACCATCAAAGGGAAAGAAGCATCAGACATGTTCTTTAAAAAGGTTCGGCTGCTCTTTGGGATACCAAGGAGCATCATCTTAGATAGGATACCATACTTCTCAGTGCCTTTTGAACTACAATTTGGGATAAGATAGACACTAAGTTGAAGAAATCTACATATTTCCATCCACAAATATATGGGTAGACATAAGTAGTCGATGGGAAATTGGTTCACCTTTTTATTTATTCCAAATACCTAGGATGAAAATTTGATTTATATTCAACACTTGTATGATAAAGTGATCCACATTTTAACTAGCAATTGCCCTTTTGAAACTTGCTTTGGGTATTTTCCACCATTTCCCTTAGATGTTGTATATGGATAGCAAGGAGGAACGATGAAATATGTCATAGGAGATGCATAGAAAGAAGAAAAACTTGTTGAAAAGATTAGATAGATTCATTTGTAAGTACAAGAGACAATGAAGAAGTCATAGGAAAAGTACAAGGCCTGACATGATCAATGCATAATTGAGAAAACATTAAAGGTGGGAGATAGAGTTTGGTTGCATCTACACAAGGAAATGTTACAGGGTCTCGGTAATAAGATCATGACTCTATGGTATGGTCCTTTTGAAATATTGTAGAAGGTGGGTGATAATGCCTACAAACTCAATCTACCCCCATATATGAACATTGACTTAGTAGTGAATGTGGAAAATATGAAACTCTATGAGCCTTCCATTTTGGATCAGAACTTAGCACCAGAAGCTCAGGAAAAGATGGCAGAATATATGGTTTTCTAGAAGAAGTCTAAAACTACTAGCTAGGGGAAACATGAACTATAGCAAACATGGTTAAAAGGGAAACTTTCGAGCAAGACCAAATGGTACCACAGGGAGAAGGTAGAGGAAAAATTTACTCGCCTCCTTTAGTAAAATATTTTGGGAACCAAAAGCCTCTCCAAATGGGGAGGTATGATCCTGAATGGATAATTATATAATTTTTCATCTATCTTGGTAAATTCTATGAGGAAAAATTAGAAGAATTGGCTTGTAGGGCCCATTTTGGGGCAAGTCCTAATTTGGTGATTTGGGGTTAGGAAACTTATAGAACCACTTTGAGGCATCAAACGACACTTTTCAGGGACAAAACTTTGTGAGCTTAGCTCCCAACCCCTTGATGCTAATTTACACATTGTAAGCTTTCCAATGGTGCAAAACTCACCTCAATCAAAGTTTGTTATGCCTCCTACAAGTTGACATAACCTATTAACTACCATTATACCGAGTGGATTCCACGTCAACCCCCATTACTCACACATGTGTGGCTAGCCACATGTGGAATTTAAAAAATATTCTCGAGGGTCCAAAACCCTAACACTAATTGAGGGTGGAGGCATGCACAAACCCTAACCCTAACCCTAAATGGATATTAGGCTATGTTTAATATCGGGCTGCTAGGAAGAGAATGGGTTCCATTTTTTGGTATTGTTATTGTTCTATAGTTGAGCAGAGCATATAGGAGTGAGATATTGCAGCATAATAGAGGAGGTAGAAGATCTTGTAACAACCATTCAAGCCGCAGTGTCCATGGTAACTCCATAGTGAGTGTCACTTTATTTGTATTTGCATTTCATAAATGAGAAAATGAGAGCATAGCATAAGCCTCACCTTCTAGCCAGCTTTTCTCCCATATCAAGTTTCTCATACTGTTACCACTTAAACTATCACTATGTGGGAAAGTCTAACCATAAAGTATGAGAGCCTAGAGGAAACTACTAGGCAAGCCACCCACTGTCACCTTAGTGACCTTACATCTCACTTTAGACTAAGGAGATGGATTTCCTAGCATAGGGGCGTGTCCCTATATGTCCAATCTAGCTAATTCATTATAGCATGGGAGTAATCTTAGCTTAGATTGATGACTTAGGTGATTAACTCAATCAATGAATTTTCCCTTAATATGATTAGAAAGAAGTGTAATGCAGCGTATAAATAAATTGTTAAATCAACCCCAAAATATGAGTGCAAATCAAATACACCAATGTGTCACATGGGAATTCAAAAGACCAAGAGTAGTTACCAACATGTAAATATGAAATAACAAGTGTGAAATATCCAACATATGCTAGAAATGCATAGTAGATTAAGGAAACCTTAATGGGAGTTTGTGCAGGTCGATTTACTCAAATTAAACCATAAGAGAATGCTTAAATGCTAAATTCCAAAATTACACTTCGAAAAAAATGTAAACCATTCATAAGTGAGTGTTATAGCCATGTAACATTGAACCAAGAGAGTTATCCAGGTGACTACAATATCAATACGAGAGTGGATATTTCACTTAAGATGTGTTCAGAATTAAAGAAACTTTGTATAAGCCATCATTCATGTCAATGAATCAAGTGCAACACGAACCATGAGAAATGTTTGTGAATATAGATTCGGTTCCTTAATGACATTATGGGTTCACTAATGACATCCATACATGTGTGACCTGAAGTGTTATTTTTAGATTGCAAATTTCACAAGTAAATATTATATTCCAACAAGTTAGATTAATCATATAACCCAAAATGAAATTTCCATCACTCAAAGCTCATTCAAAAAATAAACTCAAATTTAATTAAACCAAGTGATGTGTGGAAAGGTTATGAACCATTTAGTCAATTGTGAATTCAGTAAATACCAGATTTATCGTTGTTGAATGTTTTGCCATCACAAATTCATGCATGCCAAAATGAATCATATCATAGTGAAATACATTCAAAATATGCTTGAAAGTATGCAAGAAATTTCTCTCTAATTATTTTAGATGATGAGAAGTGTAAAGACCAGATCGGTTTGGCTTAATTCATCCAATATCCATTTGCTTACAAGTTTTTGACCATGAAAATATTAAAGCATGTGAACATATCCCAATCATTGATATGCGACCATAGAATTGTTAATTGAAGAATGAAGCATTCAACACATTGAAATTCACCATTTGTATGGAGCATCCAAGTATGTTTCCACCTTAAACCATATTATACTCTAGTGATAGAGAAAGAAAAAGAAAAGTGATTTAAAGCGTATTCCACTTGCTCCAAACTAGATATATCTAAATACAACAAATATTGAAATTGAATTTCAGATCTAATTAGTGAAACCTCTAACTCAGACATTTAAACCAACGGAAAAGAGGTTAGAAATGAGCTTAAATTCTTGAGACTATTTTTAGAGTTAAGGCGTTGATTTGGCTCATAAATGTGTACCAAAATACATGAAGTGAGAACATTAGATCCAATAAATTTATCTTCTTAAGATGTGTATCAAACAAACCAAGAGAAATAAATGCAAATTAACTTCAGAGTAAACAAGGAAAGATCACAACTTGTAAGAAATTCAAGATTAGTTAGCTAGATATGAGATTTTTAGCTCTTTACACTTAAACTCAGCAATCTAATCTAAGAGATCAATTTAAATTTAGCTATAGCTTGTTAAAAATAAATAAAAAGGGAAAATTTTGGTTTTAAAATTTTGTGGTTGGAAAAAGGGGATTGAGGCCAGTGCCTTCCTCCACTTGGGCTACAGAGTACACTTAGTCTTGCTTGAGGCTATATCCAATTGTCAAGTGTGGGGTTAAAAGCACCATTTAAGTATGCCTTGTAAGCCTTCAACATAAGATACTTGAATATTTCAAGCTCTTGGGGAGATTGGTCCTAGATGAATCTAAATCTAAGTAATACAGGGGAAAACTTATTTCTAGTGTAAAACAAGAACCTAGAATCCCTAGATGTCCAAATTCAATGCTTTAGATCTAAATATAAATGAATAAAAAGCATAATGCCCAAGTTAACTATACCTTATAGACTTCTCCAATGTAGCACAATGCTCCTCTATGACCTTGTATTAGCTCCTTCATCCAAGAAACCTACAAATAATCAAGATCTTCCTAATCACCCTAGATAAATACCTCAAACAAGACAAGAGTTACTAAATAACTTAGGAAAATTTGAGACAAGAGTCTTTTTTATATTCTCCAATGGGTTACAAATGAGTGAGAGGCTTCTTTATATAGGAAGAGAGCCTAACATCATCATGAATAAAATTTGATAGATATCTAACCTCCTAACCCAAAAATACCATCTCTCCAACAAAATAGAGAGGATATGGTTAAAATGCAATAATATTATGGACTACATGAAACAAATCCTCAAGAAGATGGATTCCCTCCAAACCATGGTCAAATACCACCATAATCTACAAAAGAGACTAGGTAGTCCAAGTAATCTACAAAAGCACCAAGTAATCTACAAAAGAGACCGGGTAATAGGCAATCAGTAGTCTGTTGATTGTCAGGCAAAAGCTAGAGTCCCTGCCTTGGCCCGAGGCAGGGCACCCTCCAAACGCAAACTACTTGGGAATGGTCTTTAACCTATCATAATCCTCATGTTATATGAGGGGTAAAACTACACATCTCTACAACCTATCCAAAATCTCTACCATCCTCATATAGGTCCTTTAATTTTCTTGATATTGATTCTTCCATTCTTAATTGTCGTAATTTTAGTTCTCTCCTACTTAGTTGCTAATCCAAAACCTTATTCTCCTTCTTGGACTTGTACCCCAACAAGAATGTGTATCTCTACAAAAACTCGGCCTATTTCACATGCCTTTGAATCAACTCAGCTTGGTTGTTAATGAACTTAAGCACTTGATGATCCAAGTACAGAATGAACTTCTTTGCTAAGAGATAATGTCTCCAATGCTTCAATGCCTGCACAATAACATAAAATTATATGTCAGAAGTAGAATGATTATGTTTCACTTCATTCAACTTCTCGCTCAAGGATGTTATCATCCTTCCTGTTGAGATTGTAGCAAGGAAGGTCTTACATCATCATCACAGTGTCCTAGGATGATGGAGGACAATGAAACTTAAGTTGAGCTGATTAATTAAATGTTTTCCTAAGTCCAACTTAGGAAAAGAATTGTTGATGTGTTATAATCTTCAGTTGACTTTATTGAGTACTTTTTCTAAAGTTAAAGTGAAAAATAATTTAAGTTGTGGTCTTGTAATCTTGACCATTGATCTCATCATGAGGGTGAGGGTTGATCTCGACCCTCAATCCTTTTGGAGATTAGGGTTTCACTTGCTCAATGAAGAATAAAGATATTAGTTGGGTTGGAGGGGTGCACAAGCAGAAGGGAGATCGATTGGAGAGAGAGATTGATTGTAGATTTGCAAGTGAGAGTTTTTGCAGGAGGACAGAGGAGAGTCTAGCAGGTGGATCGACTCATTATCTTCATCAAATCACAGAGTTTAAGCTTCATATCTGGAAGGGTCGTGCAGAGTGATGCATGGGTGATGCAGGAGGTTCGTACAATCACGCAAAGGCTCATATACTAGTTGTTGTTTCATTTTAGTTATGTTTTGGAGGGTCTAGAGAGGTCGTACGATTTTTTTGGAGAGGGTTTGCTAAAGTTATTCAGCTATTTGACAAAGGCCGATTTATCTTGTAAGACATATCTATATTTGTCCTGCTCAGAAATAATAAAACCTCAGATATGTTGCACTAGCTTTCCCACCTTAGGTTTTTCCGTGGACTATTGTCCAAAAATAAGTGTGTACATTTGATGTGATTGTTGTCTACTTCTACTTTCATTTCCTGGTAATTTATTTTTGTTGTGTATTTAATTTATTGTGAAAAAAAACCCTGAATAATAAGTTAAAAATTAATTTGATTGGTTTAAAGTGCACTGGGTTTAGAAATTTCACATGGTATCAGAGCAGGACTGTTAAAGAGGCAGTATCACAAGTGGGTTTTCAAGATCCAACATAAATATGAAGTTTCAGGCATAGATCTGAGGCAGTGGTCATCTTCCCTTACGCCTGGGGTTTCTGCGCTAGGGTTTCAACATAAAAAGAAAAGCAAAGGTAGGGTTTGAACCATGAGGGTTTGAACATAACACTTTCAGAAAATGGACATGATTTTGAGGGTGGAAGATAGGTTACAAGGGGCTCAGAATTACCCTACCGGGAAAGAAAGGATGACAATGATATTGGAAGTCAATGATGTGTCAGAGGTTGTCAATGACAAGGCAGCAACTCCCACAGGTGAATTTGAATTGGTCATCTGGAAGAAAGGTGAGGCTAAGGCCAAGAGCCTAATTCTTTATGGGATAAAGTACCATGTGGTCCCACATCTCTCAAGAAAAGTTGAGGTAAAAGACATGTGGAAAGCCCTAAGTGACCTCTACCAAAAAAAAAATGAAAATGTAGTGATGGATCTGCACAAGCAACTGCGTGGACCCAAGATGGCCAAAGGTGAGGGTTTAATACCTTATATTACCAAGATAACACAAATTAGATATGAACTTGTAGCAGTGGGAGAAAATACTGAAGATATTGAGCTGGTGCGTATAACACTAGATGGCTTTACTAATTCATGTGACATTTTTGTTCGTTGTGTGGTAGCTCAAGAGAAGCTCCCTGATTAGCAGTTACTGTGGGATGATTTTGTGCAGGAAGAGATTAGAATTGGTCAACCAGGACCATCATCTTCAACTCATACTGAGGAGGAAGAAGGTTTATCCCTTGCAGGAAAAGCAAAGGGAAAGAAGAAGAGGAAAGGTGGAAAGAAAAACATTGAATTCTTAAAGGTCAAGTTCTTCTAGTGTCACAAGATGGGTCACTTTGCATCACAGTGTCCAAAGAGAAAGAAGAAGAAGCCATATATGGCAGCTTCAACAACGGTGGATGATTTTTCCAAGTCATTTGAGGAGGATTTTTGCTTCATAGCTTGTATGTCTAGTACAGTTCTTTCAGACATGTGGTTTGTAGACAGTGGTGCATCTTGTCATATGACAGGGCACACAGTTTGGTTTACTAGGCTACATGAGGGAGGCATAAATCTACTCATTGAGCTAAGGGATGACAGGCGCTATAAGGTGCAAGGAGTTGGCATAGTCTCATTTCATAGGGAGTCCGGGAAACCACTCAGTTTCAATGATGTGTTATATGTTCCAAGGTTTACCAAGAACCTCATCTCAGTCTCTATTCTTGAGGATAAGGGATATGAGGTCACTTTCCATAAAGAAAAGATGTTCATTAGACAGGGTGGGTCAGGTGAGAATATGGACATGATTATTGGGGTTAGAGAGGAGAAGGTCTACAAGTTGTAGATTCAGCCAAGGAGAAAATTAGCGAGTTTCACCACAAATATAGGTGAGTTGTGGCACAGGAGGATGGTACACATTCATTTTGGTGCTTTGGGGCATTTGAGGGAGGTAGTCATTGGATTGCCTAATATTATAGCTGAGGGGCATGATCCTTGCAAGGTTTGTGCATTGGGAAAGTATGCTCGGAAACCCTTTCCATCTAGCGAGCACAAGTCCAAGGGAGTATTGGATATGATAAAATATGGCATATGTGGGTCAATGAGTGTGGATAAAATGAGTGGCTCTAGATACTTTGTCTTTTTTATTTATGACTACTCCAGGAAGACTTGGATTTACTTTCTAAATATCAAGGATGAGGTCTTTGGGAGGTTTCAGGAGTTTAGAGCTCTGGTGGAAAACTAGACTGGGAGGAAGATTCGGGTCTTAAGATCGGATAATGGAGGAGAATACACCTCCAAGGAATTTGCAGATTATTGCACAACAGCGAGGATTAAGAAGGAACTCACAATTCCTTACAATCCTCAACAAAATGGAGTGGCCGAGAAAAAGAACAGAATTGTGGTTTGAGTAGCATGAGCTATGATTCATGAGCAGGGGTTGTCATTGTTCTTATGGACAGAGGGAAGCAATGTTGCAGTATAATTGCAGAATAGGAGTCCCCACACAGTTTTGGGGAAGCAAACACCTGAGGAGACATTTTAAGGTACTAAGCTAGATGTGAGTCATATTCGCATCTAGGGAAGTGCATGTTATTGTCATGTCCCTTTAGAGAAGAGGACAAAGTTGGACCCTACAATGGTGAAGGGGTTACTTGTTGGTTAAAATGAGGCTTCCAAAGCCCACAAGATCTATGTACCTGCATGTAGGAAGGTTATTGTGTGTAGAGATGTGCAGTTTGAGGAGTAACGTGCATTGAGGAGATCGAAGGATTTTCCAGCAAGTGTAGAGAATCAGCAGGGACAGAGCACAAGTGTCCAGTAAAAGGAGGCACGAAGTCAAAAGATAGGATCACAGGAGCAGACAAAGGATACAGTTGTTCATAGGGAGACCGTTGGACAAGTTCATCGGGAGCGAGTTGATGATGAGGAGAATCAACATGATGCAGTTCCCCAGGAGAATATTACTAGGCCACGGCCTAAGTGGTACAAGTCCACAGTCAGTGATTCTAGGTTGGGGCTTCCAAAGAGGGACTTCAAATGTAGAAAACCACCATAGAGACTTGGATATATGGAATTGATGACTCAACTCATTGATGTTGAGCCTTCCAGTTATGAGAGTGTTGCATGGCATAAGGTGTGGCAGGAGGCCATGATGGAGGAATATGCCTCCATTATGAAAAATGATGTATGGGAGGTAGTTTCAAGGCTATAGGATAAAAATGTGGTTGGATCCAAGTGGATATACAAGTTAAGCATGCAACAGATGGAAGAATGGAAAAGTACAAATCCCTCTTCATGGCCAAGGGGTTTTCACATCGAGAGGGATTTGATTACAGGGAGACTTTCGCTACAGTGGCCAAGTATTCTTCAATCTGAGCAGTCATTTCATTGGCAGCAGAGAAGGGTTGGCACATTCATCAGATGGACGTGAAGACCGCCTTCCCCAATGGAGTAGTTGAGGAGGAGGTATATGTTGAGCAACCTGAGGGATTTGAGGTTGGCAGCAAAGAGACGCATGTGTGAAGACTTAAGAGATACTTGTATGGTCTCAAGCAAGCACCTCAGGCATGGTAGTCAAGGATTGAAAACTAATTGAGGGAGATGGGCTTCCAACGGAGCGAGGAAAATCCGAACCTGTATTTTCTTGCAGGGAAGGAGCCTCTTATATTGGTGCTTTATGTAGATGACCTATTTCTCACTGGAGATGAGCAGTTGATAGCAGATTGCAAGGTCAACCTTGCAACATAATTTGAAATGAAAGACCTTGGGTTGATGCACTATTTTCTAGGGTTGGAGGTTTGGAAGATGGATGGGCGCTTCTTCCTAGGACAGGGGAAGTATGCAGTAGAGATTTTTCATAGGTTCAAGATGATGGACTAGACCCTATTATAACCCTATGTTTTATAGGATCACCTGGTGATTCTAATTTCTTCTTCTACTTGCATTGTATTGTAAATAATATTTTATTCTGCAAATGATTTACAAAAGAAAAGAAAAGAAAAGGAAAGGAAAGGAAAGGAAAGAAAAGAAAGAAAAAGAAAGAAAGAAAGAAAAAATACAAAAAATCAAAAGAGGGTATGAAAATAGAAAAAGAGGAAAAAGATAAAACCCCATGGAATCAATTTGGCTTGATTCATATTGTCTAACCATGATCAAGCTCTTTTAATTTATGCAGATAGGATAGTGAATAAATTTGGCTAAACAATCTAATCTTAGCCAAATTAGATAGGTTAGTGAATAAGTTTGACCAAACAGTCTGAGCTTGGTCAAATGTCTTAGGTTAGAGTAATTTTTTACCCAACATTTTAAGTTGGGTTAAATTTGCTAGGTAATTAGATTAGGATATAGGTTAGCATGTTTTATTTCAATAAACATTGATGAAAGGTTGATTAAATGCCTTTGATTTGAGTTAAAATGATGTGTTTTTGACTCCTTGGTGACAAAATAAAGAAAGGGGAGCTAGAAAAGACCCATAAAATGTTTTTATCCTAAGTTCTGTGGTGATATGAAAGCTTTGGCGCTTTGCAGCTAAAAGGTGCACTAATCTCAGCGACTGATCAAAACACGCTCAGATCTATGGTCAACAATGAATATCGGACCGCCTGACCTTTCTTCCTTTAACAGTGGGGGGGGAGGGGGTCCGAGTTGGTGGTTTTCCCAATGCGGGCCCCTCATAACATGTCAACTCTAGGTTAAATCGGACCCCCCTCACTCATTACCTCTTACTGCCTACCCCCCCCTCCGATATACTGCCAAACCACTCATCAATACCACCACTGCACTCCGCCCCCACCCTCCACTACCCTGCCTACACGTTACACTCCACTCACCTATCGCACATCACATCCTATCCACCCGTTGGCCATTCAATATCCTCCACGTCACCTCCATCCACCCATTGGTCAATCAATGCCTTTTCCCCGTGACCGTTACCTGTCCAACTCACCATCCGCTCCATAACGGACACCTTGTTCCACCTTTTAACTCTGTTCCTTCACCATTATCGCACTATTCATCGATCCAGACACAGTCGACACCACTATTTCCCTTTCTCAAGACAACCACCATCAAGCTCACAGTCAACAAGCACCATTAAACCTAGTAAACACAGTTAACATCATTTTATGTTGCAGATATTCGTTTGACGATGGAACCCAAATCTAAATCCTTTGAGACTAAAGAAAAGCATTTCCTCTCTCCTCCTATCGACCTCGATCGTATCCCCATGGCCAATAAAGACTATCTAATTGTAGAGCCGAAGTGTGAATTCAAATTCTTCAAATTAAACTTCTGGCTCAAAGATATTTTTCTGGACTAGAGCGACGAGATCGGACTCTGGGAGTCCAATCTCCCACTGTACTTGTTTCCCTAGACATACCATTTCCCCGAGTTCACCCTGAAATGTCAAGCTCACTACCTTCCCGACCGAAGGGCCATTGTGTCTTCGTCTGGTGAAACTTTGTTCACCATCACCTCTGAAACAATAAACCAAATACTACAAATACCCAAAAATGATTTCACTTCTCCCTTATCCATTGAAATCCTGACTGATCTCTATTAGAAAATGTCTGTCCCACAGAGAGCTCAAATCTTTGAACTCTTCCTACCTGAAAACACACAATTGCCTAAAAATAATCCCCCATATCATTCTTCCATCTTCTCAGTCAAAGGCAACCAGATCATTTCCTCCCTATGTTGCTTGCTAGGATACTATTCCGATGAATGGGTAGATGAACCCATTCTGGGTTTTCCATCCATTTTCTCCACTGAAGAAAATGATACTACATAGTTTGACTATAGCTATTTTTTGGCTGACAACATCCATGAACAAGTATTTAAGTTTTCCACAGAAGGTATGTTCAGGTATTCTTAAATATTAGTGCATCTGTTCCTTTTCTTCCAAGCAGACAAATTCTCCTTCTCCCTCCAGAAGTTGGATCAAGATGGTAATCCTCAAGCTATGACCTCTTGTATATCAATAGTGAGGAAGAACTCATCTGAGTTTAACTTCAAATAGTTCATTCACCAATTTTACCATCTAGTGGTATGCATGCTCAACAGTAGAACAAAACCAAGAATAAATGGGTAAGTCCAGAGGATTCTGCACCTGTCGGACTTAGCCAAAACAGGGGACTGGTACCTTTACTAGGACCATACAAAAATCAAGGTCTATGGGTGTGAATTACCTCCTTACAAGCTGCCAAAACACCTTCCTGTCAGAATATTCGCCTTGGAATAGATCATAGATATGATCAATTATGATGATATTCACTTTGTGGAATTCAAGAAAAAGCACCAGCTTAGGATCAAAGGCCAGATAGGTTCATTCATATGCAACAGCAGAGCAGCAGGGGAAGAAGCCAATAAACTTTTAAAGGAAATTAATTTCATCCTAAGCTTCTCGTGACATTATGACCCCTGTGGCATTATAGAAGAAACCAGACTTAAAAACAAAATATCTCCTTATGCTCATGTGCCAAAGCCTGAAATTAAAAGGTTCATGAATCAGACAAAGTGGTAGGAAAATACTTTGCTAGATACAGAACAACAACCTTCAATTGCCAACATCTCACATACCAGCACTCCACAGGTTCAAGCAGAGAAGAGAGCCATGAAAGAAGTCTCTCCTTCAGTCACAAAAGTATTAGCAAAAGATTTCCAAGTCTACAAGAAGAGGACCAAGACTAGTGATACACCTGACTGGTCTAGAGAAGAAGAAAATCAGTCCACCATAGTTATGGAGGGACCTCATTCACCAGCCTTCTCAGGCAGCCAACATATAATGTCCACTTCCTCATCCAAAAGGCAAGCACATATCACACTGTCCGCTAAGTCCTCTCAAGAGCCTGCTAGACTTAATCTCTTTGAGAAGTATAACTTGATCAAACAAAAGAATGAGATGTTGACTAACAACACCTATGCACAGTTCTGGAAGTAGACATCTGCAACACAACACAGGTTACTAACTTCATTTGACACTGAGAGGGAAAGGATGCACATGGCGTTCTTGCAGGCACAGGTTCCTCATCCCAAGACAATTTCTAACTACAAGAGGGAAACATTTGAATTTGATGTAAAAGGGGTGCATCCAACTGATCAAATGGATATGCACAAGAAAACTAGGGAGATGATTTTCCCCACCATGGAAAACACTTCAATGACTATTGCAAAATTGCAAGTCTCTTTAAACAATGTCTAGTCTTAGTTGAAGTTGGAAAAGATATCTTCCCTAGCCAAGGATAACAAGATCAAATCCTTAGAGGATATGGTACTAAAAATTGGCTATGATCCATCCAATGTTAAAGCAGTCGAGGAACTACTAAAGAAGAAAAATGTTGACATAGCATCTTTGAGGAAACAACTGAAACACCCAACCACTGAAGATTCACAGGCAAAGGAAATGGATGAGAGTGAAGGACACAAGGAGGAAATGTTGAAACTGATAATGGATCAGAATGCACAGATAAAGGAGATGGAGGCCGAGCTGGATAAGTTAGTTAAAGAGAAATAAAAGAGTATGCCAATGATTGTCATCCCACTGGAAGCAGTTCCTCTCACAGGAGTTAGTACAACAACAACCACAATAGAAGAAATTCCATCATCCATTCCAGTGACAGTTCCAGATGCATCTGAGAAATTGGTTAAGTCAATGGAGGACATGACCCTGCAAGGAGAAGAAATCAAAAGATTGCAAGAAGAGATTAAAAGCCTCCAGAAACGGATATCCATGTTTCAATCCAGCTACAACACAAAGATGCACAAATCACAGAGACTCACTCAAGAAATACATAAGTTGCAGAAGGAGACAGGCATGGCCAAGACACTGACAAAATCCAAGGAAAACATATGGATGGACATCAGAAAGTCAATGAAAAAGATATGGCCCCTTATACAAATTGTGTTTGAACAACATGAACTGGTACAGAGAGCCAGAAAATCCATTGACAAGATAAGGGAAGAATTGGGAGAAAGGCTTACAGAGGCCACAAAAATCATCAGGTTCTTGAACTCCAAGACCAAAGAAGAGTTGGAGGCATTGGAAATTGAAGATAGGATAGAGACAATCCTTAAGGTCAAGAGGGTTTTGACAAAGAAAGAATTGATGCTGCAATTGGAGGAGAAAGCCCAGACAATGGACATTGGAGTGCAAAGATTTTTCAACAAGGTAGATTCATTGCACAACAAGGGTCTTCCAGGTTTACTAGTGATCAATGATAAGCTTATTACTCTATCAGACTACAAAAGAATATCCTCACAGTAGCGGAAGACGGTTCTAAATTTGTAGGCATATAAGGGAGAATAATTGGCAAGGCTTTCTTAGAAAATCTACAGTTGGACTTGAGCATACAACATGAGATAAAATACATATTCATCACAAAGCCTACTTTTGCTAAGTACACTAAGATGGATGAAACTTACAGAAAGTTACTCAAGGTTTCTATCCCGAGTCAAAAGATATGGGAAGACCTATGTGCTCTACTCGAGTAGAGATGATGTGGACATCCGAGTCAGCATGAGGAACAATCAAGTCGAAGTGATGAATCACCAGCTACTTTCCTCAGAATCAACAACAAGGATTCGAACAGATCATCAATAGTCCTATTATTTTGTAATTTGTAATCTAGTTAGTTAGATTTTTTCTCCACAATATCATGATCATTAATGACAGGATCATATGCAATCATTGTATAAATACTTCTCACTTTGAAGTATTGAGGGTTGATTTTTGCACCCAAGGAGTTATCTTTATAATCTTTTTGAGAAGATCAACCAGTAATAAAAAGGTTATTCACAGGATTCTTGCGTTTGGATGTTGGTGATGTTTATCTTGCTCTGTAAATGTTTATCTTACTCTGTTAATGTTTATCTTACTCTGTAATCATTTTGTTTTCTATTTCTAATCGTTTAAAGGAAGTTAATGAACACAATTTGTCTCATGCACTCTGTTTCTGGTCTTTAGCGATCTACACGTTATTTCATCTGATATTAAGTAAAGAAATTCTTAATGACTTCTTTGCTTGGTTGAATCTCTCACTCGTTCTATCTTTTCACCACATTTAAATCTAAAAGATCCAACATTCTCACTACCTTGCCCTGTGAAGAAATCTTATAAAAATGCATTTGATCTTAATCTTTAATACAGACCCCATAGCCCAATGGATGTTTAAATGAAATACTTCAACCAATCTTTATAAACAAAACAACAAACTCAGATTATTTTAACTAGCCTATCATCTAAAATTCAAACAGATCTAAATCCTACTGATAGATCCCTCTCTGAAACTGGCAAGGCTAGATCCCAGTTTCAAAAGTGGTTTTGGTAAGTTACCTCTGTCAAGTTCTTTTTCCCTTAACAACCTCTGGGAATTACAAAGTGCTAACAGACCCATGTCCACACCTCTAATTACCAACTGGAGGAAGATATATGTATCGGATTCGAAGATGGTAGACCCCATTGTCTATCGTCAGTTTATTGGATCACTCATGTATTTGGTCAATACTCGGCCATATATTAGCTTTGTAGTAAACGCTTTGAGTCAATTTATGGTGGATCCTTGAAGAGTACATTGGATTGATGCAAAGCATGTGCTTCGCTATCTCAGAGGGACAATGGAGTACATGTTATTGTATGAGCACAGTGGTGGAGTCACATTAGCAGGTTTTACAGATGTTGATTGGGTAGGATGTGATGAGGACAGGAAGAGTACTTCAGGTTGTTGCTTCATCATTGGATTGAGCATCATTTCTTGGTTTAGTAGGAAGCAAAGATCAGTGGCATTGAGCTCTGCTGAGGCAGAGTACATGGCAGCCAGTTTGGCATTTTGTGAGGCATTGTGGTTATTTTGGGCTTGTTATGGAAATATCTAGAAGCTACTGTGATTCACCGTTACAATCAGAGTTGCATCAATCTCTCTAAGAATACGGTGTTTCATGATTGTAGCAAGCACATCGATAGCATGTATCACTTCCTCCGGGATTTTGTACAGAGAGGAGTCGTGAGGCTTGATTACATATAGACTGGTGAGCAGATGGCATAAATCTTTACCAAGGCATTGAGCAGACAAAAGTTTGAGAAGTTTAGAGATCAAATGGGGTTGAGAAAGAATCCCTTCCTCGCTAAGAAAGAGTGTTGATATTGTAGCAAGGAAGGTCTTCCATCATCATCACAACGTCCTAGGATGATTGAGGACAATGAAACTTAAGCTGAGCTAATTAATTAAATGCTTTCCTAAGTCCAACTTAGGAAAAGAACTGTTGATGCGTTATAATCTTCAGTTGACTTTATTGAGTACTTTTTCTAAAGTTAAAGTGAAAAATAATTTAAGTTGTGGTATTTTAATCTTGATCATTGATCTCATCATGAGGGTGAGGGTTGATCTTAGTCCTCAATCCTTTTGGAAATTAGGGTTTCACTTGCTCAATGAAGAATTAAGAGATCAACTGGGATGGAGGGGCACACAAGCAGAAGGGAGATCGATTGTAGATTTGTAGGTCAAAGTTTTTGCAGGAGGACAGAGGAGAGTCTAGCAAGTGGATCGACTCATTCTCTTCATCAAAATCACAGAGGTTAAGCTTCAGATATGGTAGGGTCATACAGAGTGACGCAAGAGGCTCGTACAATCACACAGAGGCTCATCTACTAGTTTTTGTTTCATTCTGGTTCTATTTTGGAGGTCTAGAGAGATCGTACGATTTTGTTAGAGAGGGGTTGTTGAAGTTATTCAACTATTTGACAGAGGTTGATTTATTTTGTAAGAAATCTCTATATTTTTCCTGCTCAAAAATAATAAAACCTCGTATTTGTTGCACCGATTTGCCCACCTTGGTTTTTTCCAAGGACTATTGTCCAAAAATAAGTGTGTACATTTGATGTGATTTCTATCTAATTTTACTTTCGGTTCCTGGTAATTTATTTCTTCTGTGTATTTAATTTACTTTGAAGAAAAATCCTAAATTAATTTGAATGGCTTAAAGTGTATTGGGTTTATAGATTTCACACTTCCCTCCTTACTCAATATTGCACCAATAGCTATGGCACTCGCATCATAACGTAATAGTTGCATGTTAGTGTTACTTGAAAAACAATTTTCATTTTTCTTTAAGACTGTGACGTAGCAAAATCACCTAGATCTAATCAAATAGAGTATAAACCAAACAAATAAATAAAATAGGGAAGGCATGCCAAGGTTCAATAATGCATATGACAATTTCACATCAAATCATTGTAATCCAGCAATGCATAACTTAAACATGACATAAAGTACCTATAGTCCTTAGTTTACTAAATCCCAAGTGTTGATCCAATTTGTGCTCTAGTTTCCCATGATCTAATTGTTAAACAAAGGGAGGGAATTGCACACAAGGGTCATTTTCCACCCAACCAATGAAACTATCTTCACAAGTATTTCCCCCCAAGTAAGGCTCAAGCACAATGAGTTGAGTAAATCTAGGGCACACAAAAATCTATGCACATAACTCACAATTCCCAAATGATTATCACAGAACAAACTCCCAATTGAAACCTCAATGTAGTGGTGAGGTTATTGGTCTACAACACCCCCAAAACCCCTTAGTATATGGTGTGTAGGGGTCTTACTACCACCCTCACCCCTAGTGACCACAATGGTGCCCCTATGCAAGGATCTTACTACCACCCTTGCTCCTAGTGAACATAATCACACTCGATAGTGGTGTCCCAAGGGCCCAAAAGAATAATACAAGTAGCTAGCCACAATATGAACTTTAGTACCCCATAAATGGGTTATACACTCCCAAGCTCTTAGTCCACTCAAGCAAAGTTAGAGAAAGTGTGATTCATGAAGCATGCCTCTAGTGTGAATCCATCATTTTTATGGTTAACGTATCATTAAATCTTTGATCATTAATATTACTTTTATTTATCGCAATATATTACCCAAATAAATTTCTCATATTTTACATAAGCCTATTAGAAAAGAAATAACACGATAAATTAATTACAACAAAAGTGTTATATACTACCAAATTGCAACAAGCTGACAAAATGTAGACCCCAACTTTAAAGTAATGATTTTAACCAACTAAGATTATTGTGATAATCTTATTCAATCCATCATTTTTAAGGTTAAGAGTAACATTAATTCTTTGTTCATTAATATCATTTTTTTTTATCAATTTGCATTTAATTGTTTATGTTGTAGTAAGGAAAATTCTATTATACAACTTCCAATCTAAAAAAATTATTATAGAAATTTTTAGTTAAGAATAGAATTCTACTACTTGAGGGTTCTTATCAACACATTAATGTTCGATATTTTTACCATAATTACACTTAGAGTACATATGATATATTGCCTTAAACATTATCATTACAACCTTCTTTTTATTATAGAAAAATGGAACAAACAATTGATGAACATACAACTTCTAATCTAAAATATTTATTATAGAAATTTTTACTTAAGAATAGAATTCTACTCCTTGAGGGTTCTTATCAACACATTAATGTTCGATATTTTTACCATAATTACACTTAGAGTACATATGATATATTGCCTTAAACATTATCATTACAACCTTCTTTTTATTATAGAAAAATGGAGCAAACAATTGATGAACATGGTGTAGATGTTGTCATTTGAAGAATCAATGGGAGGGAGAAAGACAAACTATTAAAGTAGAAAGAGAACCCCTCATAATTAGGGAAATCGACAATAAATTTGACCCAAATAAAGGGCTAGTGAGTCTCATCTAAGGAAATATAGTAGGTTAATTGGATGTAATAAGCTAATACAAGAAAACAAAATTAGGGAAAATCGAGCTAGAGACATTCCTACCATTTTGTTAGTATAAGCATGCCTGCAAATTCTAAATTTTGACATAATATTGTGGTTTTGATTATATTTGGCCTACAATTATAATGAAGTGACTTTTATAAATGTGGTGATTCTATTAATATCAAGATTTTTCATAATTTCAATCTTTATCCTAGTTTAAATATAAAAGGTAATATATTTTCTAATTAGTTGCAATGGGCCTTAATTAGGAGGAAATTAAATATTATGATAATATGGTCTACAATATTTCCTATTTATTGGGTCTAATCTGAGTGGTTGTGAGGAGTGTTATTCTCCCCACCCAAATTTAATTCCCGCAAATGACGTGTTGAACTCTTAATGAGTTTATTATTGTAATGACTTTGAGCTATATGTGGACAAATTCTCAAGCTTCTACTGAATCCAGTTTTCTTTAAGTACCATCCTCGAAATGAGGAGAAGTTCCTAACGAATTTCCCCATGATGTGTATTTTGCGGAAATAATAATAATAAATAAATTTAAGCAAACGATCTATGATATTTTTAAGGAATAAGGACAATAGTTTGTAATCATGAGGGAAAACATGTTCTTTTCTAATATTTTTAGAAAGATAAATACCAAAATAAGTTGATTCCATTAAACATTCAGAGTTACATCAAGTTTATTTGTATGGAATTTAATATTTTAAGTGCAACAATTATAGGTCTCGTGTTTCCACTCAATTCTATTTTTTTGGATTTCTTGTTTCAAGAGATTCATTTTCAATTTTGAAAATATGATTCAATATTTCAAATTCAATCGTGGACATGGCAATTGATTAAATATATCAACTTCAATTGGTCCTAATGTAATGATATTGACTGAAATCAATCATAAAGTAATTTTCATTTTAGCATATTTAGCTAGTTTTGGGAGATTATATTATACATTTTACATCTTTGTTAGTCGATATGTGTTGTTTGTATGATAATGTCATTGTATTACAAACAAGGGGAATAGCTGTGATGCAACTAGTCCTTGCCTTGTTGAACAAGAGTTGAGAATAACTAAGCTTCCATTATATTTAATGAATTTTTAGTTATATAAATTGTCATATTATTGTACTGAATCTTGATATAATTCAGAATGTCTCATAATTCGGACCTTGTTCAAAATGTTCATCCTAATTATGAAATTATTAAATTTCAATGTAAAATAAACTAAGAGGATGTGTAAAAGGAAATGTGGCGTAAATATAACATTCATTAGATTACATGAGATGATCTGCATACACCATACAACATCGTCATATAAACTACACAACATATTCCATCAACATGAACGAAGCGAACAAAAATCACAATATTATTTTATTTCATTAAACATAAAAGAAATGGTAGATTATTCATTCTCATCTATAGTTGAAGTTAGTAAAATAATAATAATAATAATAAGTGATTACAATGGGCATAGTTTACATCAACATTAAAAATAATTGGTGGTAGTCAATATATCCACCCTAGTAAGCATCATTGAATGTTGCTCTGAATGCAAAGCTTTTTTATTAAGATAATTAAGTTCTAATCAAACAATGGTTTTTGTGTTTTAAAATTTTTGTTTTTTTAATTTTAATATTATATAAAATTTCATTATAATATTTTATGATAAGGATTTTTAAATAAATTTAATTATTATTTTTTAAAATTTAAATATTATTTTTTTAAATAAAATTTAATAATTTTTATATTATTGAATTCAACAATATATATTGTATTATTTTTTATAATATTGTTTTATTTTAGGAATATATTTTGTATTATTTTTTATAATATTATTTTATTTTATTTGACTTGAAATAAATTGTAGATTATTCATTCTCATCTATAGTTGAAGTTAATATAAAAAATAATAAGAAGTGATTACAATGAACATGATTTACATTAACATTAATAATAATTGGTGGTGGTCAATATATCCACCCTGCTAAGCAATGTTATGCTAATGCATTGTCTACAATTATGTATTTACTCAATTAGAAGATTTGGATGGTTGTTTCTTACACTCCACAACAAAAGGGGATGGAAGCTATGAATGGTTAATGTTTACACTCCATAGCAAAAGGGGGTGGAAAAAAGAAAGAATGGAATTATCTAGGATATTTCTATGTGCACGTTGAAAGGCATGAACATGGATAAGTAGTGTTGTGCTAAAGCATTGTCTACAACTATGTATTTACTCAATCATGCACCAACAAAAACTTTGGATAGTGTGACACTTGAGGAAGCATGGTCAAGAAGGAAGCCCACAATGAAGCACCTACAAATATTTGGTTGAAAGGCATGAACATGGATAAGTAGTGTTGTGCTAAAGCATTGTCTACAACTATGTGTTTAATCAATCATGCACCAACAAAAGCTTTGGATAGTGTGACACTTGAGGAAGCATGGTCAGGAAGGAATCCCACAATGAAGCACCTACAATTATTTGGGAGCAAAACTTATGTCCATGTTTCAAAACATAACAAAGAAACTTAATGAAAAAATTGCTAAGTATATCTTTGTATATCTTTGTTGGGTACAACGATAAATCTAAAGCTTATCACTTATTAATTGATTGATCCTACAAACTAGAACATATATATAAGCAAAGATGTGATACACCAACAAAAGATTTGGATAGTGTGACACTTGAGGAAGCATGGTCAGGGAGGAAGCCCACAATGAAGCACCTACGAATATTTGGGAGCACAACTTACATCCATGTTTAAAAACATAACAAAGAAGCTTAATGAAAAGAGTGCTAAGTATATCTTTGTTGAGTACAATGGCAAATATAAAGCTTATCGTTTATCAATTAATTAATCTTACAAACTAGAACATATATAAAAGAAAATATGTGATATTTAAAGAATGTATGAAGACAAAACTAGTAATAATACTTTTTGAAAATGATGTTGGTCGAATGAAAATGATGTTGATCGAATAGCAATACAGAGATCAAGGAAGAAGAAGAACTTGAAACATTAAAAAAGAGTGTTAAATATGAAGCACAACCCTTCTATTGAACTTTGTCATTCAAAACAAAGATAGAGACCAACTTGGAAGGTAAAAGAAAATTTGGAAAAGTCATCCTCCAACCAAGATCAAGACATGAATTTAGCATTAATTGATATAGTGGTTCTTTGTCCAAAATCAAACTCTATCAGTGGAGCATTCTAGTCTAGTCAAAGGAGTGGAATGAAGCAATGTAAGTTGAATACGGTGTTCTCATACATGATCAAACTTGAGAGTTTGTAGATCTACCAGCAAGGAAGAAACTCATTGGTTGTAAATGGGTATCTAGAACAAAGCATGGGCTAGATGGCATAATTCACAAATATAAAGCCCTAGTTGTTGCAAAAAGCTATGCACAAAGGGAAGCTATTAACTATTATGTTATTTATGGTTTTTTTTAAATTATAATTTTGCTGTTATTTTTTTGAACATTTATAAATAAGAACTTCATTACTCGCACTTTTTTTTACATGTGAGGACACATTTGCATGCATTTTTTGAGTTCGTATGATTTTTTTTATTTTTTTTTAATATTCTAAATGTTTGATTCGTGACGACACGTTGAGACAACTTGTCATTTGGAACATGTTACGTGTCCAACCCATCCGTGTCCATGTTAAGTGTCACATTGACATAACATGATGTGACCTTAATCTTCTGTCTTACGTGTCCAACTCTGTCTTACGTGTCCAACTCATCCATGTTACGTGTCACATTGACATGATGTGTTCTTAATAAACTAATTTGAAAGAAAAGTTGACATCCACAATGTAAAAATGAAAGAATAAAAAACATAAATCCACGAAAAATACAAAATGGAACAATTTTTTCTTTACTCTTTTTAAATAATTAATAAATTCAAAATAAAAAATTTATTTTGTAAAAATTAAAACATAAAAATAATGAATAAAAAATTGGGAGACTCTCTGGGTGGATGTAAATGATATCAATATGCACCCATTATCAAAATAGCTGCTCACAAATTCCAATTGCTTAAGCTGAAATAACCATATTATCCATGGTTTCCAAATAAAAACATCCGTCAAGATAGAAGTAGTTCAAGCATCGAATCTTACAAAGTCCCAAGCACTCATACAGGTTCAAATATCAAATCCTCCCAACCGTCTTAAAACTGAAAAGGATCCCACACGACTTTCCTCCTAAGCATCATAAAATCTGGAAAAGAGTTCAAACAAAATATATACACATGCTCCCAATGTTGTTGTCTACTAGTGGATAGTAGTGTTTTAGCATGACTGGGCAGACGCATTATGCTGGTTTTCAAAGTATGCGAACAAACTCCCATCATAAAGTCCTCTGATTCTCTCCTTTTCCAGAAAGCATTCCTTATTCTTAGTCAATTTGTACAAGAAGCTCCATTTGGCCTTAGCTGTAATCCTGCAACCTCAACAATTTAATTAAATCTGTGAATTGATCTCCATTATGGAGGATAAAGAATAGCAAAGTAGATTTATGATGCTTAAATTCAAAAGAAAAGTATCAAGAAGATTTTTTTTATAATATTGATTGCAATCTTGTTTAAGAAACACTGAAATGTATTTATATAGTAACCACCCTGCTAAGCAGCATTGAATGTTTCTCTTAATGTCTTCACTCTTATCAAATTTTCTAAAATTAAGAATGATTTTATATATTTAGATATAATTTAATATATAGAGAGAACCAAAACAAAGAATTTCCAAATTGTATTAAGTCAATGATATTATACATACCAATAGACATATATATAGTATAATAGTGTTCTAACATGCAATGTCAATTTCTGAATATATAAGTAATATTGATTAAACTCAAAATACAAATTCAAATTAGAAGGCCTCTACACCACCAGCGTCAGGATATTGCTCACCTTGGTGGTTGAGGTCAAGGCTGATTTTCATAGACCCAAAGGTGGTCTATGAAAAACACTCAGATTTAATTCAGCAGTACAAGATAGAAGAACATTTTAAAACAACATAATGGAACTAAACGCTACAAGAGGAGGTAAATCGTACCAAGTGTTTTATTGAAAAGAAAAATCAAAGATCTGCATAATCCACTCTAGAAAATGTTAGACTTAATGAGCAGRATGAGGAGTTGAGGAAAAATTTTGGAGATTTGCATGAGACCAATGTCAAACTGATGCAGGAAAATGATGCGTAGAGGATGGAATTTGAATCGTTGTATGCAGAAACTTCCACGAGATAGAAGGTAAGCTCGCTCTTGCTTTACTCCGGATGACTAAATTATGGATATCAATTAGAGCAACCCCAACTTGTATTTTTCTCTGTAGTTATTTTGGGTTGTCTCGCCCTAGGCCAGTTGGATGGACGTAGGAAGGGGGTAGAGATAGCCGGTAGGCCCTTCCCTCTTCTTAGTACTTGCTAGTACCTGTAGAAGCCGAGATCAGTTTGTGAGAGTCTAAAGTAAAGTTCCGGAGTCCCGGAGATAGGTTCCTGCGAAAATATTTTAAATAGATCCATTGATGAATCACAAGCCACCTGTCAAAAGCTTTATTTGGGTTGACACGTGGCACTTTTTTTTGGTATTTTCGTCAAATCATTCACACTTTTTTAGTTGACACATGTAACTTACCTTTTTCATGACACATCATCAAAAGTGATGTCATCATTGCCACATTACTCCGGGAGATTGTCCTTCTGGAGATAAATACAAGAACAAATTTAAAAACATCAGAGCACTGGAGCACCATACCAAAGCACTTGTGATCATGATAAATAAAACACTTAAAAAATTTAATAAATTAAACATGTTTAATTAGTCGTGATTAATGATAAACACTTAAAATTTTTAATAAATTAAACATGTTTAATTAGTTGTGATTAATGATAAGTAATCACTATGTGGATTCGGCTTTTGGGAGGTATCCATTGTCTTGCATTCAAAACCCCCGAATGTCGAACTGTCGAAGTACTCACTGCAAATACACATTCACGAACTCCCGAAGCTCCGGAGTTCCAGAGTCTCGAAGTACTTAATATAGGTTTGATTAATTGCTCCAGGGATTTGGCCTTCGAGGGACATTCAATCCTTCGTATTCAAAACTCTCGAATGTCGAAGTTCCAAAGTACTTAAAACTAAAAGCGAGTTTAAACCATGATTAATTAAAACAAAAAACAATTAATTGTTGATTAACTGCTCCGCGAATTCGGCCTTCAGGAGATATCTGTTATTTTTCATTCAAAACCCCCGAAGGTCGAACCGTCGAAGTACGCTATTTTAATTACATCCATTAATAATAATATGCCCAGATGGCTTAGGCTAAATATTGGGAAGTGTGTTACAATCGTCAGGGAATAAATTCGATAGGTGTTGAAAGATTACTCTGTCGGTAGATTAATGTGAAGATTGATAGACATTAATATTTCTGTAAATAAAGGTATTTCGAATTCCTAACCATTTTCCCATTAGCACCTGAAATTTTCACATTTAAGCATTGTGACCTCACAGGTTTTGCTTCTCGCACGAGGGTTAACTTCATATTTCGAAAATCATGGCGTTGCGCAAAACAAGAAAGAAGCAAGATTCATCGACTAACGAATCAAACCCAAATGAAGATATACTCTTAGATACTATTGCTCGATTAACAGATGCCACCAAATCTTGGAAACAAGTTTATGACATTTTTTAACATGAAATCTCTCTATGTCCAGATGATTCGGCGGAAGAAGAGGATGATACATTTTCAGCTAAGCTCATGCATGTGGCGAAGTTCGAACTACACAGAGTTGTTGCTCGGCCGAAACTTATGCCTTACACCGATATGATAAGTTGGGCCCTATAACACGTGGATATCCCAACAATAAGCATCTTCAGTGACCAGAAGACCCTCGTCGGCTCTTTTCGACCCGAGGATATTCAAGTAATGTATAAATTAACCTCTAAACCCAAATATACCTACAATTCATCGTTTATATTGAAATTTGAGGAGGAGGAATGCACTAAATATGACAGAACCGTCCACGATATAGTAAAAACCTGGTGGGGTAATCCAAATAAGTTCAAATCTAATACCCATGGTGTATATTCTACAGCATCATGTGATGCTCATATCATGTACATTTCCATGATGCTCTGTAGAATGATTGGGAGGAAAAATGATACGCATTTTACCATAGAATGGGTTCCCATAATCCATGAAGTTGCTGAGGGTTACACTTTTCACTGGGGAAAAATGTTATCAGACAAATTATCCAAGGAAATTATGGAGTACAATATGTTAAAATCTAAAGGAGAGCATGCCCCCCTTTATATGTCTGCATACATTATGGACACAATCTGTTCCAGGACCCCATTTCCTCTCATGAATTGAAGTTGAACTCCGACTAGTACCGAGTCCATACATTTTTATCACTCTAATTTATGAGAGGAAAATTCAAAGGAATTCTTCTATGAAATTTGTCATAATGTAGTAATCCCAATTCATATAGCTATCTATGGACAGCCTCCCCCCAGAATTTCAGAACATATCATTGGAAATTTGGGTGTTGTTGCAGATTGGTATGTTGAGGAAAAATGTTATTATATTAGAGTGTTCGGTTGCTATATATATCCTCATGCTCTCCCCAGATTCCTACCTAACAAACTGGTTTGTAGAGAAGTAGCTTATCAAACAGTTTCAAGAGGAATAACCAAAGAACTGAAGGCGGCACAGAAAAGACTGTGGCCAACCTTTACTATACAGATTGGCATGTTTTCATTATCCAATTTTGGACATGCTAAGGTTGAGGCTTCAGCCTTAGATGATATCAAATTGGTTGACATTGAGTATAAAATGCATGATCCTCAGAGGGTGGTTGAAAATAATTTATCTCAATTCAATATGAAAAGATATATACACGAAAATTACCCCTATGATGAAATTTTCAGAGGAGTAAGATATTATGATGAAGTTGAAAGAAGATTTCAAAATCTGCCTCAAGGTCAATAATCAGGCTTTCTCATTTTTCAGAAGGAACATTATGCCCAATGTCTTGCAGGGAGAACATAAACTTAATCCAACTTCACAAGTGACAGAATCGACAGAGCCCAAGAAACATAGCTTGCCTGAGGACAAGGCTAAGGAAGTGGAGAAGAATATAGATAAATTATCTAAAGATGCAATAATATCAGTACAAGGTAAAGATGAGAAAAAATTATTAGCATCATTTGAGGCTTTTATGAAGCATGGGAATATTTTTCCTCTTTCATTTCCAAATACTGAAACTCCAGTGAAAGATGCCACAAATCCAAAAAGATCTATTGGACTTAGTTCTCCCATACCATCATTAACTCCTCTAACAAGAAGTTCTGAATTACATGGTTCAGAGGTTATTAATATAGATGACCTGACACCTATTCAACTTGAAGAAATGCCTTCATCAAATTTCTTTTTCAACAAGAAAAGCAAGGCTATCATAAGAAGGGAAGCTCGACATAAGGAAGGAGTAATTACCAAAAAGCGTAAAATGATATACAATGGACAGGGACAGAGTGACCCTGAATTTGCAAAAGAAGTTGCAGACTCATTGGGAGCCTTTGCAACTACCAACCAGTGGTCAGTGGATAATCTCACAAAACAGTTGGAACAAAAGAATACTCTGATTGAACAATTGCATAATGATATGCAATGGATGGAAATGACTGCCAAAAATAAAATCAATTTTGATATAGAGCAAATTAGACAGGGTTTTGAGTAGAAGATAAAGCAGTTAGAAGACAAATTGGAATCATCTATTTGAAATCAACATGTGAGCAATACTATGCTTTCCCAACGAGACAGGTTAATAGAGCAGTTGCAGTCTCGAATAACTTTATTTTAAAGCACAACAATGGATATCTCTGCATTTAAAAATCAAGCATCTGAAGTAAATGGAAAGATGGAAACTATCCAGCAAGACCTATACCAAAACATGGATATTATTCAAATACATTATCAAGTGATTAATAATTCCTTGAAGAATATTCATGAAAAGGAGAAGGAAGCCTATACACCCAGGTCCAGATTCCAAGAATTCATAGTATGGAGACAAAAAATCAATGTACCTGGGATTGCCCATTTTTCAAAGTTTGAGCAGATAAAGGGAGAAATGGCTTTAAAGGTCTGGGAAACAAATCTTGAAGAAAGTAAGAGATTGGCCAAAGAAGTAAAAGAAGTTTGTATTAACACTCTTTCAGTTGTAGATCTGGAAATGACCGAGTTTGATGGTAGTGCTATCCCTAATACAATTGGACAAATTGAGAATGAAAAGAGCAAAGAGAGTTCAAAGAAAAGTAGAGAGAGTGTACAAAGTGATATCCAACATGTAAATCATGTTTATTTACAAATGATAAGTGATATGCTAGTAAAACCAAGCTTACAACATCAGGTTACAACATAGGTGGTTATGAAAATTCAAGAAAAAATACCATTGGTACACAAAAAGGTTTTCTCATTTGAGTTAAATGCAAATTTCGAACCTTCCAAATTTGTTGTGGCAATAATGGAACTTCATGCTCAATTCAACGAAGAGAAAAAACCTAGCATGCTCGCAAGAAAATAGAGGACAAGTGAAGTGCCAACAAAACAAAGAAATCTCAGCAAATCCAGAAATATCTTCATTACATATTTTAGTTTTGTTTGTATTCTATTTTGAGATCAAAGAATGTGGAATGTATAACTACTTTTAGTTAAGACATTTTTTTATAAATAAACAGATCTAAGATCTATTCCAGGTTTTTTCTTACCAAATGTAAAAGAGAACTCATTGAATATCAATAGAAAAGAGAAGACAAAGATTCTACGTCTCATTTCCTTGAGTTATGTGCTTTCTTTGTATTTCCATTTCTTAATCATATTATCTTCACCCAATGGCTCTTGAAGATTGAAAGATCGCAATTTAGTAATACATCTACTGTGGTCTCCATATATTGAAATTTTGTTCAGTTACAGTTTTTCCTCTGTTATTACTGTGAATAAAACAAGACCTGTATCTGTGTGAGTTTCCTCATTTTAAATCATCTATCAAGGACTCATTCTTCATAATTCTTCTACTGCAGATGAGGTAATATTTATCTGTATTTGATACCTTACTTTATTTTAACAGTCTTTGTTAATCAATTCTACTTTTCATAAGATTAAAATTTAAGACTCAAAGAAAGAGATAATGCCTCTGTGTTTTATAATCATAAAAAAATCATTTGAAGTTGCATCTTAAAAAACTGAAGGTAGAAAAAGCATTACAAAAACAATTCTCTTTAATCATTGGATGCCTAACATTATTCTGCGAGCCTAGAATCAATCTCAGGAACAACATAAGTGATGGGCTTCGTAGCACTAAAAGAGAATCATCTTATGTGTGAAGCTACATGGATGAAAGGTGGAGTCATGTTTAGTCAATCTATGTACTGGAAAACAAAGGTACACAACATTAATTAATGGACTTAGAATACTAGATTACTATGAGGAGGATTGGAGATCGACCATGTAACTCTCCAAAAAGGGAGTAGATTTGTCCTATGCAATGGAAATGGTTAGCAAGTTACCACATACCCTTGGTGCCTTAGTAGGTTGTGTAAAATATTATTCTATTTGTGTATTATCACTTAATTATTGTGTGTCCATGTATTGCAAGTGAGAAGAAAATCAATGCCTTAACAATGATAAGTTTGCACTCTTGCAACATTGGTTTACATTGTCCACTCCATATCTCCATTGATACACACTTTAAAGTGTAATCTCTTAGATGTAGTTTATTAGACTTATCAAAATCATTATGGCTTATATTGATCTACTTATTATTCAACTAAACTCGTATTTCATAACACTATTAATATCTTCCATTTTTTGGCCTCCATAATCTTATGACCATAAATTACAAATATGTGTCTCACTTGAGAAATAATATATAACAAAGCAAAGTGGAAAAATTATATTATTTTTTTATGGAATATACATCCTGAGAAACCCTACAGGTACTTCCCCTCATTTCGAGGATGGTATGGGAGGTAAATTAATCGGTTGCATTTTTGGCAACCTAACTCGATGGGGACATCGAGTAAGGCTCAACAATATCTACAATATATATGCCCAGAGACTTGACCCCATGACTTCTTGCATGTAAACCAAAGCTCCCAACCACTCAAACTAACCCACCGAAATGGAAAAATTATATTATTAAAATCAAATTTCAAGAAATAAAAGTAACATACATTCTATTAAACTAGAACTTAAGAAAATAAGAAAACAATGCAAAACATCTAATATGATGCATGTTAGTTGATAAATTTTATTATTTATAATTTTTTAACAAGGATCACTTCAAACTAGTTAATATTCACAAATAAAATCAATTGTTTTCCCATCAACATACAACAAATTCAAAAATTTAATTACATTATTTAATATGTTATTTTACACTTGGTCAAAATTTCATTCAACTTGTTCACTAAACATAAACGAACCAATTTTATGAATTCACTAATAATTAAATACATTGTGATGGATGGGCCATTGCAAAGTGTGTTCAATATTAATTTTCCCAGGTGGAAAATTCAAGGAATTCAAACATAGTGTGAGTGTATGTGATTACAATAATAATATTAAAAGAACATCAAAAATAATTCTATGACTGCATATAAGAATTGTATACATTGTTAATAAGAGCAAAGCATGCCCTAGAGCCCCAAATCTAATTACAAGAAACAAAGTTATGGTGCCCAACACCACGATGATACCTCAATGTTAGGAAAACATTTTAGTCTAAAAGAGTTGTAACAACTAACGTTTTAGTCTAAAAGAGTTGTAACAATTGGAGGGAATCAATTCCCTCTAATCCAACTCAAGCGATCACATCAATTGGAACAAACTCTAGTTACAATTTCCATTCGACAATATATACTAAATGAAACATACTAAATGGTAATGTCCCAATGGGTACTCATGATCACCACGGAAAAATAAAAATATGAACTACAAAAGTTGTTCGAGGTTTGATAATGTTTGTAAAAAGTAGCATTCGCAAATGCAACTCTTGCCACTATCTAATACAATCTTGCAATTTTATCTTGATTTTGATTGGTGAAAAATCAATATAATAATGCTTTGTCGAAGTAAAGTTCTCATTAGAAATTTCCTTTTAAACGTAGCATCTTGAACATTTGAGAATACTTACTACTAAGCTCATTTATGTAATAGGAATATGACTAGCACAGCAGCTAAATATTAGCTGTTGGTGAACGCCGAAAGGTTGATAAGATGAAACGAATCCTTAAAAGAATATATTAAATTTTATTATTGATTAACAAATAAATGGTTGGGCTTCATTTATCTTGTGTTAATATTTTAATTTACGTGGCAATCAGTTAGCTATCAAAGTAATTTTTAAATATGATTAGGTAAATGTAAAAAAGTAAACACATAAACCGATGTCTTTATAATAGCTAGGAAGTTAATGATTGAAATCACAACCATTTATTTTGTGTGACTACTAAGAATATTCCAGTCATATTTAATCATGTCCATAGAAAACTTATTAAGCACTAAACCCCTATTAAATTTGTTCATTGTCAATAGGTGTACGCCTTTCGGCGTAACAAGGAAAACTATATGCACCATAGTGGTCTTTACATACCCTTGATCTTTTAGAATTCACCATATTCATAGTAGCTTTCATTAGTGGTGTTATGGTTTAGTAAGGAAGACAATGGGAATGTCAATGGAATGTCAATCTATTCATGAAGGCACAATTTCTCTAAAGGAGTGAATAAACGATTGGGTCTAGGTGTGAGTTCTAGGTTAATTTCACAAAAGAGTAGCCCCTATTGTTATAGCTTAGATGAAAAAAGGTGCTTATGTTTAGTGGTTCACCCCTCAAAGGTCGGTTTTCCCAAGAAAATGGGCAACATCTAGTGCCCATCTTCTTTGGGCAAGTGAAAATGATTTTCATTGATATTAAAGTAAGCACTTTTAAAAAAATAGCGGTTTAGAAAGTAAAGTGGCATGGGTCATTTTGTTGCAATTGTTTAATCTTTCATTCTTATAAACATAACAATTTTCCTTTAATTCATTGTGCATGTAGCTAATAATAAAATATCTCCCCATAAATAAGGGTTAATTGTGAGATAATTTATTTGAAAATGTTACAAATAGAGAGCTTCGCAACCCTGAGTGTGGAATCTAGGGACCCTAGTTGCATCGTCACCATCCAATCGACCCTTCGACCACATGCCAGTGCATGATCCCTTTAGGATCTCTACTATAGCTCTTGATGTCCTCTTCAAACTTACATCTCTGCACTGCCTCATAATCAATGGCACCAACCTCTTCAATAGCCCCACCATGAAGGTTTTAGGGCCCTTATTCATCATGAAAGCCTCATCGTCGTCTCTACCTCTCACATAACTGGCAGTTGATAAGGGAAATATCCTTCTATATTCCCCTCCTCTAGCTGGACAAAGGGTCCCTCCCACAGATGCAAGTCATCCAATGGTCATGGAATGTCGTCTCTTGGCTAACCAACCCCCTCTAGCTCTCTACCCTCCTCTGCCATAGATCCATGCGAATATTTCAAGGATGTGGTGCTAAACAAAAACATCATGGAGAACATTCCTCAACTACCCAAAGTTCGATGGTAAATGAAGCACCAAACCCATCCATAGTAGTGATAGAAGATGCATTCAAGCGGTGGAACTTATTTCAAGAGAATGTGTTGGTTTGCAGGTTCAATGGCCTATATCCAAAACTAATAGATCAACATCATTGGATCTCCAAAACTTGGAAGCTGGAAATAAAGGATGAAGCCTTTATCTACTCATACGCAAAAGGTTTCTTCATTGTGGAATCAACCAAGTAGGAGATAGAGAATGATATTTTCAACTCCAACCCTTGGTTTTAGGGAAAAGAAAGACTCCTCATGACATCATAGACTCCAACATGTGATCTTGGAATTCTCTCAACCGCTCATGTTTGGGTAATAGATCCTAACCTTTGATTGCACTTATAAGGTTTTGATTCACTAGACAATAGGAAATGCATTAAGAAAATTCCACTTCAAGAGTGTAGAAACGTAGAGAAGGCAGATTACTACGTATGCCCACATTTACATCGACATGGACTTTAACAACGGATTTCTAGTAGGATCAATCTTGTCGCTAAAGATTACACTTGTACCCAACCTTGATCATGAGAAAGTTACCTTTTTCTAAAGGGCATGCAATGAAATAGGGCCCATTCCAACCCACTGTGTTAAGAAAGCTAGGAGATCAATCCTAAGCCACTAAAAAAGCCCACCCAGTGGGATGGGTAAATGGAACATCACCATCGGCTGGATGAACAAAAAGTCCACAAGCTCCATCATCCCTAGGAAAGACATCAATACAACCAAGATAAGAAACATTCACAAATACCCTAGTTGCTCTGGAGATTTCACCAACAAAAACCCCAATGCAACAAAACTTGCTTATGAAGTTAAGGAACCTAACAATAGCATGGAAATTGGTGAAAATAGTACCATCCCCTTCTCTCAAGAATGTCTATATCTCTTCCCTGAGATCATACAAAAAGGAATGAGAAAATTGGGTGAATATGGAGGAAAAGAGGAGGCATCCCTAGAAATAGCAAGCATCCAACACACCTCCCCGACGAGGAAGAGAAAATCATTGCAAACATGGCAGAATGTGAGTTTTTAGAACCATTCACACCTTACCAATACCAGACAAAGGAATGGACTAAAGTCTCCAAGAAGGAAAAAAAAACAAAGCACTCCAACAGACAATGACCTACATGCGAAAAAACTGACATCAAAACTTATTTTAAGATATATATTGCTTATTTAATCAATCATGTTCCCAAATTATGTGAATTTAATCATGTAAACCAAGTTTTGAAAGAAAATATGGAAGAAAAAGAAGATTCACTACTTAGGAATCCCTAGCCTTGGCAACGCCACGAGATTCCCTCAAACTGACAACCCCATAATGTTGTTATGTAACTTTCACCAAACAAGTAAAATCATGATCTTTTACTCAAGACAATATAAATGTTGCAATTAAAAATATAAATAATAACCTTTTTCAACATGTATGAATTTGTAGTAGAAGTTGTTAATGGTTACTTGTGTCTTTTAATCAATTTTTTGTGATGATAATCTTCTAGATCACTTCTTCCCTCCATTAATGTCTTCCCTCAAAGAGGGGGAAGGCTTACGCTCCTACCCTGGATCATCATTAGGCCAAGAATTAGATATGTACACTACATCTACAATTTTTAAAAGGATGGTGATCAGCCCTATGTATGCTATGATACCATGTTGCAATTTCTCCTACCCAACACCCATCGGTTAGTTCCAAATAATTCACTTATTGAATTAAAGCACAACTCAGTAATCAACTAAACATGCAGTGGAAGCATAAACTAGGAAACAAAATCAAGCACACATAAACACCAATGTTTTGGGGTAGATACCCCTAGAATAATTAGGGCTCCCATAATAGGGATAGTGTCCCATTGAGAGAAATACAATTGTAGACAAACCTAGCAAAGTCTACCTATTGTACGAACCAGAACTGCATGCTTTTTGAGGTGTACACAACTTTTCTTTAGAAAACCTGCATAAGTATGTGACTATCTCCACTACGACCCATGTACATGTATAGAAAACCTGTACAAAAACTTTTGTACGACACGACACTCTTCTGTGGCTTCCTCTGACTGAAACCCACATGTGTGATCCTATGTTCTCTCTTCTCCTTGACCTAATCTCTATATGGAATTCCTTCTCCACCTATACAAGATCTTGAATCACAGTCCTTCGTGATCCAATACTTTGTGTCAACTCCCTCAACACCTGTCAAGTTTCAAGTGTCTTCCTCCTTCACCCTAGCCTTGATTTTATAATCGTGAGTTATATCTCCAAAGTGATTGCACGTTGAGATTACTTCTCACACTCACTCTAGATTTAGAGATATGTTAATTACTTTTAGAAATTTCCTCAAATAACTAAATTAATTGATTACATAATTAATTAATAAAATTAATTTACTTTAATAATTCCTTTAATTAAAGTAAATTCAAGAGTAGAAGGCTTTGGATGATTTCCACACGTCTAGACACATAGACCTGTGCGGAAATACATGTTTGATGCTACCACTAGCATCAACTCTCCCTCTTAGCAAGGAAAGTATTATGCACCACTCCAAGTCTGTCTCTAAAGAACACAAAATTCCCTTTCATCAAGGGTTTGGTCAAAATAACTGCAACTTGCTCATTCGTGGAAATATACTAAAGCTTCACTGCTCCCTTCTGGATCATATATCGAGTGAAGTTGTATCTGATCTCTATATGCTTGGACCTGTCATGGAATATTAGATTCTCCAAGAGTTTGATACAACTTTGATTATCATAATATACCACCATAGGTTCCAACTCCTGATCAAATAAACCTGTAAGCAATTTTCAAATCCAAATATCTTCTCAACTAGCCATACTCGTTGCCATATACACTTCCTCTGCTAAACTGAGTGCTATAGAATTTTTCTTCCTTATGAATCAAGTAATCATTGTTGAACCTAAGTTGAATTATCACCCCGAGGTGTTATTTTTTTCTACTGCATTTCCTGCCCAAACTGAGTCTGTATATCCCTGCAACTCCACTCCATCTCCTCCAAGATACCTCAATCCATACTCCATTGTAACTCTCAAGTACCTAAGTACATGTTTCGATGCTACCTAATGCACCTGACTCGACTCCACCATGAACTAACTCAAGGTGTTCATAGAAAAATAAATATTTGTCCTAGTGTTGACCAAATACATCAAGGACCCTATCAGCTACTTGTATATCCTGGGATCCACCAACTCTGAATTTGAAGTGATGGTGTTCACAAAAAAATAAATATTTGGTATGGTGTTGACCAAATACATCAAGAACCCTATCATCTTCTTGTATATCCTTGGATCCACCAACTCTGAATTTGAAGTAATCACCTTCTTCAGATTGGTAATCATAGGTGTAGCCATCGGTTTACAGTCCTTCATCATGAATCTCCTCAATATCTCTATCACATACTTCCCTTGTCTAAGGAGGATCTCTCCCGATAATTGACATACCTATAACCCCAAGAAATAATGCATCAATCCAATGTCATTCATCTTGAACTCACTATTTAAACCCTCTTTTCACCCTGCAATAAGCTCCTTTGCACCAGTGAGAAATAAATCATCAACGTACAGAACCAAGATGAGTGGATTTGAGCCAAAAAGTATGTATTACAAGTTAGGATGCACTTCACTCTTGGTAAATCCTATACTTTGCAAGCATCCATCAATCCTGGAATACCATGCCCTAGGTGCCTCTTTGAGTCCGTACAAGAATTTCTTAAGCCTACACACATGAGAATCTCTCCCATGTACCTCAAATCCCTGAGGTTTCTCTATGTGTACTTCCTCCTCAATGATCCCATTAAGGAAAGTTGTTTTCACATCCATATAATGTATCCTCCACCTCCTAATTGAAGCAATAGAAATAATAGCTTGAATAGAAGCATATCTGGATACTGGAGAAAACGTATCCTCGTAGTCCACTCCATCTTTCTGGGAGAACCCTCTTGTCAAAAACCTCACTTTGAACTTCTCTATGCTACCATCTACAACATTCTTGATCTTGTAGATCCACCTAGAACTCACAACTCACTTCCCCTCCAATCTTAGCACTATGTTCCAATCATCATTCCTTATAATAGAGGTGTACTCCTCTACCATGGCGACATGTCATACCTGATGATCTATTCCTTCCTCAAAACTGGAAGGCTCAACATTAATGATGCTACTCCTAAGTGCCATATAGTTCAGAAACTTATTTGGAGATCTGCACTCTCTGACCACACTCCTAGGAGCCTCACCATCATCACTCAATGTCTACAACAGCCACCAGGGTCTCCTAACATGACTAAAAGGGGCTAACTACTCCTCCCCGCCTGAAGTCTAAATTGATGATTGTTGCTCATCCTTCAGAGATTTCTACTCCTCGTCCTTTATCACTGTTGATGACTCCTAAGATCTACTAGATGCCAATTTCTCCTTGAACTTAACATCTCTGCTCACAACTATCTTCTAATATGTTGGAAAGAAGATCTTGTAATCCTTTGAGGTCTCAATATACCCCAAAAATATACCCTTCTATCATGAAGGCTCCAACTTTGTCCTCTTCTCCATAGGCACATGGATGTAAACTGAACAACCAAAGATCCTCAAATGACCAGTCTATGGCTTCCCTCCTGAGAATTAATCCTCTGGATTATTTTCCTCCAATATCTTGTGAGGACTCTTGTTATTCACATACACTATAATATTACATGCCTCTTCCCACAAGAACACATGCAACTCTTAGTCATGTATCATAGACCTAGAAGAACCGATGATGGGTTGATTCTTTCTCTTTGCAACCACATTCTACTAAGGGTTGTATGAGACTATTAGATCCCTCTTGATCCTTACCTCCTTGCAGAAATCCTTTAAGTGATTAGAGGTGTACTCTCGCCCATTATCCAACCTCAAGACCTTGATCTTCTTACCTATATGGTTCTCTACCTTATCTCTAAACTCTCGAAACCAACTGAAGACCTCATCCTTGGTCTTCATAAAGAAGATCTAGGTTTTTCTAGAAATATCATCAATAAACATCACATAATATGATGATCCCTGTAATGATTCTACTGACATCATCTGACTCACATCTAAATGAATAAGATCCAAGATCCCCTTGGACCTACTCTGGCTGCTAGGAAAAGTAGCCTTGGAATTCTTTCCAAGTGCACACCCTTTTCACACTCCTTGTTGGTTAATTCCAAACTCTAGAATACCTATAACAATCCCCCTCAGAGTCAGCAGTGCCCTATAGCGTAGGTGTCCCAACCTCCTATGACACAACTCACATAGGTTGTCTCTGTCATGTAAAAAATCTTAAACATGCTTTCTGGTGACAACCCCCCTTCCTTCCTTCGGGCTGGCATGACCTCCCAGTCTAGGATCTATCAGGTCGTTGAGTAAAATGACTCGTGGGTTCCTGATGGAACTGATTTGACTTGACACAGGCCCCTTTTCAATTCCTCAGCACCTAGGATGTGGCACCTGTGGACCCTCTCCTCAACGTCTTCAGCTCTTATGTCGACAGCCTTAGCTTCCGATGCTAAGTTCCTTCTTTGATGTGACCACAGACTGTGAGTGTGGGTCAATTCCCTTCGCAACCTCGTGCTTCAGGACATTCATGATCTACTTTCTCCTTTTTCTCGATTTTTGAATCAGCAAATGCTTCAGGACCCGATATACAGTCCTCGTTCTTCCCACGATCAATGGTTGTGATCGAATCGTGAGTCCTGTCTTCCCTCGACTCTTCTCCTTCCGACTTATGAACCAACAAATGTGCTGAACCTTTACCACATGCCCTTCCAGATCCAACGGTTTGTATTGAAATCGCCCTTCGCGACTTTGCGAAGATCCTGTGTTTGCTCCTGGAAAAACTTACGAAGCTCCTTCTCCCGAACTTCTCGATCTTTTGCCACCTGTCTCCTCCTTGACAATGGGTGACTTCTCTATTTTCGAGACTTCATCTGGTCCTCAGATTCGTTGCACACCTAGCGCAACTTATCCTTTCAAGTCTTAGGTTGTTCTCAAAGACTTCCTGCACTCTTTGCAAAATTCTGTACAGACTTCCTTTTGTGACTTTGCTTGGCTTGAAAACCTACAAGTTTCCAAGTCCCTCTGCAAGCTTCTTGTGTCCTCCTAGCAGTTTATCGCTCTGTTTCCTGAACCCGTAACGTGAACTTTCAACACCTTAGGTGCACTCCTTTCACTTGGATCAGTTCTTCGATGGCTTCTCTCTCAGCCTCTTGGAAAGGTTTAAGGCATTTCCTTTCCTTTGTCGATGCACTTCTTGCAAAGACTTCCTTCACCAGAATGTTCAAGAATTCTGGGATTCGTCTACACCTTCACCCATGTAGTTCCTAGGTATGTTCACGCAAGCTCAATGCCTTCCTAGCAGAGTATTCTAGATTCTTCAGTAACTTTGTGCTGTGTCTCTCTCCACATAGTCTTTATTTTCAATGGACTTAACCGCCTTGAAATTTCTCCCCGAGTCTGTAAGGAAATATGGCATGCCCTCCTGGCAACTTCTCTTATGACTCCATTGAGTTCAAATACGCACTCCTTACGTTGGATCACAGATTTTTCCAGCTCTATCGTGCACTCCTTACACTTAGCCTAGAGTTCCAGACTTAACTTAACACACTCGCGGATAGGAAATTGTATCTCTATTCCTGTAGGAGATCTATAACATCCATCTACAACTCATATGCATGTAAAAGACATTCATAGCACAACATCCATTGAATAGAAATATAAAACAGGAAAAACTATAATTTTTCTATTAATGGTGGAACGTCGAATTACAATGGTGGATTCCGAGCTACAACTAAGTCTCAGCTCTTTGTGTTTCTCTCCCTACAACCCGGCCAACCTATTGTGATATCTCCAATAAGGCTCAACCAACTTTCCTCTAACCTCTACTTTGCTTACAATACAAAGATTTATACAAGAGGGACTTAAAATGAGCTTCCCTCGCAAGCTAACTAATGGTGTCAAATCACCACCCCTAATGCTCATCGAAAGGCCAAATTACAATGATGGTGATTCTTCTCCAAATCGAACGCAGATTCATTTCACCGTAAACCTATTAATGGTGACCTTATCTCCAGCTTGTGTGAAAGCATGATTTGGCTCTTCCAACTTGTCTTCAGTTAATGCCCAGATCACACCTTGGATTCTCAAGGCAAAATGAGAGAACGACGCCTCTCCTTCCTTGAATGTGCACCACGCATGTTAATTAGTTGGCGTGTGCTGAGATGGAGCGATGCTCCTGCATCGCTTTCCATGTAACCTATATAAGGTGCCTTCTCTAACCCCAATGACCACTACACTGTCTAGGATAGCTTTATCAATATGTATGAGTACTTTCCCTCTCTTAAAAGTAATGGAAAAACCTGTGTCTTACATAGCAGAGACTGAAAGCAAATTCTTCTTCAAACTTGGCATGTAAAGCACATCCTGGGCATCCAACAAACCCCCTGACTTGAGCTGGAATGTAATTGTTCCCTCTCCCTTTACTGCATACCTGGCATCATCACTAAGCTCCACATGAACATATGATTCACTCTCTATCAAACTTATAAATAGCTCATGTGATTTTGTCATATGATGAGATGCACCACTATCCAAGAAACAAGCACTCCTCGCAGTTGTGCTAGTACAAAGGAAAAAAACCAGTGAGTAGTCCTCAAACTTTGTTGCAAACTCATCAATTTGCATCTATGTTGATTTTGTTGTCTACGTCTTTCCATTACCCTTCGTCTTCTTCTCAAAAAACTGAGATTCATAATGTACTTCTTATGACATGAGAAGCACTTGATTTTTCTCAAGTCCTTCTTCTTCCCTGGTTGTGGTGAACCTCCATCATTGTTACCCTTCTTTCTATAACTCTTTCATTTTCCCTTGTCTTACTAACAATAGTCAAGTTATGTTCACTACCTCTCTGCTTGTTGCTCTTAGACTCTTCCTGAGTCTCTTCATGGATGCAATCATACCAAAGTCTCTGCCAATCTGGGAGATTTTATCGAGCGACGACTCCCTTGAAAAATGGTTCCCCAAACTTGGGAAGACCATTCAATGCCACATTCACAAGATCAGTGTCCTCTATTTTCTCCCCTATGGCTACAAGCTAATCATGCACTTGTGTTATCATCATGAGATAGTTGGTAACATTATCATATCTAGACATTTGCATCAATCTGATTTTATTCCTTAATACCATGTTCTTATTCATGTCCGTGCTCTAGAATAACCCTACCAAGGCATCAAACATCTCTTTGGTTTTCTTCTTCTCATTTAGGTGAGGGATTAAGTGATCCTTCGAAGAATCTAGGAGTACCCTCTCTACTTTTATCTCCTTCTTGTAGTGAGCCTCCTAAGTTGTCGGATATGTCAGTGGAGTAACTACTTTATCCACTAACTCCCAAAGCTCATACTCCTTCAACACCAAAGTTACTCTTTCTTTCCGAGATAGGAAGTTGGATGCTCCATCCAATCTATCTTCAAGTCTCAACGATGTTGTTTCCATCCCCAAGACCTGATAACCTTCCTTGGAAATAACATGTTTTTGAAAACTGCCCCTGTACTGACTTGTAAGGACCTATACACAATTGTCACCACTACAACCCGCATATGTACACGACTGTCACTAATGCAACCCATGTATGTATGTGATTGTCACCACTATAACCTACATATATGTGGTTGTACTCAAAGTCTCTCGTGTATGTACGTGATTGTGCTTTATGTGACCCATGTACACCTTTGTATGCCTGCAAAAAACAAGTTTTACCTCTGTACAGTGGTTTTCCCATAAATTCATCCTTCAATTTTCGTCGTTGGTTATGGATCTACTATGGATCTGATATCATGTACTTGGTTTCCTCTCAAATCACCTAATATGATACCATGTTGATTTTATTTCAACCCTAGATATGATATAATACCATGTTGAAATTTCTCCTACTTAGCACTCGGTGGTTAATTCCAAATAAATCACTTATTGAATTAAAGAAAGTTGAGTAATCAACTAAACATGCAGTGGAAGCATAAACTAGGAAACCAAATAAAGCACACATAAACACCAATATTTTGGGTAGGTACCCTTGGAAAACCCCCAGAGGGAAAACCAATGTTGAGAATGATTTTAATATGCTAAAATCAGGGCTCCCATAACTAGGTTAATGGCCCATTGAGATAAATACAACTACAGACAAACCTAGCAAAGTATGGCATGTTGTACAAACCAGAACTGCATGCTTTTCGAGGCATACATGACTTTGCTTCATCAAACCCACGTATGTATGTGATTGTCTCCACTGCGACCCATGTACATGTACATAAAACTTGTATGGAAATTTTTTTACAACGTGACACTCTCATGTGGCTTCCTCTGACTAAAACCCACCTGTGTGATCCTCTGTTCTCTCTTCTCCTTGACCTAATCTCTATATGGAAGTCTTTCTCCACCTATCCAAGATCTTGAATCACAGTCCTTCATGATTCAATACTCTGTGTCGACTCCCTCAACACCTGTCAAGTTTCAAGTATCTTCCTTCTTCATCCCAGCCTTTCTTTTATAATTGTATATCTCCAAAGTGATTGCATGTTGAGTTTACTTCTCACACTCACTTGAGTTTAGAAACATGCTAATTACTTTTAGCACTTTCCTTAAATAAATCAATTAACTAATTACATATTAATTAATAAAAGAAAATTACTTTAATAATTCCTTTAATTAAAGTAAATTCAAGAGTAGAAGGCTTTGGACGATTTTCACATGTATAGACACATAGACCTGTGCAGAAATACCTGACTGATGCTACCACTAGCATCAACATGCCCTGAACCATGTATAATAAAAATCCATTTTCTTTTCGTAAAAGGAATTGATTGAGAAATTTATAGGAGCTTGGCCAAATCCAAAGATAATAGAAAGTTCACTACAAAGAAAATGGATCCCTCATTTGAAGATTATAGTGTAGCTAGGGGAATAATATGGGGTACCTAGGGAGGTACCCAAGGGGAATAATAGTAGATGTGTATTTTTATGTATGAATGTTACTTTTAATAAATAAGGCCTAGTGTGAAAGTGGTAAGAACCCAATATTGATACCACTTGTTAAGAACCAAAGACTGAATACAAAAGCACCACAACTGAGATAGAAGAACAATATGCAAAATCTCCTTTATTACCATCAAACCCTTGAGGTAGGGTAACACCATATATTAATCCTTATGGAAGGATAAAACTCCTCAAGCAATCCTTGCTTGTACAATCACAATATTCTTCACTATGTTTCATTACATTGCCTACACTTCTTTATATAGCTCTCCCTATCTCCTAGGAACCTTCTAGAGAGCCTTCTCACATTTATTACATCCAACTACCATAGTGGGCCTTTATTAATATAGTGGACCTAGTCCACCTTACATTGAATGACCACATTCTCATATATTAAATGACTTCCACTAATAACACATAACTACATTCCCATTGGGTACCTCCCTAGGTATACCACATTCCATCCCCCTTCACATGTTTCGTCCTCAAAACATTAGAAGAAACCATACAATATGACCGACTAAACAATGTAGCCAACTGGTACCAAGTACGACCATCCATCCATCCTAATGGAAGTCGAACATGATGTCTATCTGCTACCTTTGCACCCTTATCTTTCTCTGCATCATGTCGCGGTTTCCATGGGATTGTTTCTGTAGCTTGAGCTCTTCCCATAGTGTTGGTAGTCTTCCATGCACCTCTTGATCGGTTTCTTGTCTGGTGCCCTGCTGGTGCATAAATGTGTTGATGCACATGCCCTTGCCTTGATGACTTTTGCATCTCTATATGATGTGGGTGGCGATATACAACAACTATAGGAATTTGTTCTTTTTTCTTCAAATCTGCAACACTTTGTGCCTTTGAGGCAATGACTTCCTTAGCTTCTTGATTATGTCCTTCTTGTAGTTTTGCTTCATCTCCTTCTGAAGAGTCTGCCTCTGATTCAACTTTAGACTGGGCAATAACTTCTTTGCTATCTTCCATGGGTCCATATTTCTTAATAAGAGACACATCCTGCAATGTGATTTTCTTTTTCTTGTACCACAACTTTAAAAACTTCTTTTGCACATTAATATTAATGGTACCCACTGATTCTATCCAATGATATCCCAAAACAATATCCACTTTATCCATATTCATAGCATAAAAATATGAATGCAACACATATTTATCCATGGTAATCTTCAAATATTTAAAAATTTGAACATTTTCACCCTCAACATCTATGCTTTGAATATTCTTTATTGGAACTTGCAATCTATTAACCAACTGAACATTGATAAAATTATGCATGCAACTAGGGTTAATAGAGACAATGATATTTTCGTTATGAATACAACCATGAACTTGTAATATAGATTTTTCACATGAGAATAAACTCGTGGTTCTCTCTTTATCCTTATTTTCTCCTTGAGACCACTTATCTAACAATATTTTTTCAATTTCTCCATTGGAGAGCCTCATCATCTCCTTATAATCAAGTGATTTCCACCAAATTGCAGCATCACCTTGCAATTTGAAAGCTACCCAATGGGGCCAAGTATCTCCCCATGCTTATTTTCTTTCTTTAATGAATGATTCAATACTAGGGCCATCACATTTCCCTGTAAAATACATCTTTCTATGAAAAAACCCCAAAAAATAGATCAATAAGTTACGGCAAAAAATCGTGGTTTTTTCCGGAAAAACCCTGAAAAACTATTGAATTTGAAATGCCCATAACTTTACTTCCCGAACTCCGTTTCGGCTGATTTTTTTTTTGAAATTGGGTATTTTTCCGAGAGGAATTCAAATACCCAATTTGTTTTTCCAAATTCAGCTCATAAAACTTTATATCTGAACCTGAAGTGCACCGCCCTCTTTTTCTTCCCTAGAAAAAAACAATTCTGCAAAAAGAGAAAACAAATATTCCCTTCTTTGGCCAAGGAAAGTGCTCTGATACCAATTGGTAAGAACCCAATACTGATACCACTTGTTAAGAACCAAAGACTGAATACAAAATCACCACAACTGATATAGAAGAACAATATGTAAAATCTCCTTTATTACCATCAAACCCTTGAGGTAGAGTAACACCATATATTAATCCTTATGGAAGGATAAAACTCCTCAAGCAATCCTTGCTTGTACAATCACAATATTTTTCACTATGTTTCATTACATTGCCTACACTTCTTTATATAGCTCTTCCTATCTCCTAGGAACCTTCTAGAGAGCCTTCTCACATTTATTACATCCAACTACCATAGTGGACCTTTATTAATATAGTGGACCTAGTCCACCTTACATTGAATGACCACATTCTCATATATTAAATGACTTCCACTAATAACACATAACTACATTCTCATTGGGTACCTCCCTAGGTACCCCATATTACCTCCCTAGGTATACCACAGAAAGCAATAAATGCAAGAGGGATTCCTAGAAGGTTCCTCATATAGGATGTTCTTAGGTGGTAGGTTATATAAATGGGTGTAAACAATGTAATGGGAAAGTTGGGAAGTATTTTATTTGGAGTGGTAGTTCATTAGGAGGTTTCCCCCTCGAAGAGGCAAGTGATTAGAGGTGGATCCCTTCCTTAAAAGGATCATTTGTACGGTGTTTCCCTACCCTAAGGATTTGATACAATAATGTGTGGTTTCTTATTCATTGTTATTTAATTCATTGTGTGATATTATATTTGTAGATATTTGGTACTTAACAAGTGGCATCAGAGCACTTTATTCATCCAAGAAAAAAGGGGCAATTTTTTTTTTTTTTGCAGGGTTTTGAGAAGAGGGCCACCACACGCTAGATAATTCCTGTAGATTTTATAGTATAATGTGATGAATATGGTTGTATATATGATTTTCTCTTTGAAACATGACCAATTTAAAAAAAAATCATTCGAATCGGAGTTCAGGAAACCAAGATATCGTTGATTTAAAATCAACAGTTTTTCAGGGTTTTCAACGGACGGCCACGCAATTTTACCGATTTCTATAGCTCAATTGGTGTCAATTTCATGATATGATTTACTCTTGTAAAATTATCCCATTTCAAAAAAAAATCATCCAAATCGGAGCTCCAGAAGTGAAGATGTTGTTGATTTAAAATCAATGATTTTTAGGGATTTTTTACTGCGGCGAGACTGCAGAGCTCATAACTTTTGACAAGGTGCTTAGATTGCTACCAGATCATTGTCATTGGATCACGGATTTCCATATTTTTCTGTTGGTATATTATACATGATGCTTCCAATGGATATTCACTTTCAAATACTCATGGACCTCAAAGCAATGAGGTGAGAAATTGAAGCCATTCACGAGATCACACTTACAATGAAAGAGATATCTATTATGCAGGCCATTGGGGATGAATATAATCAAGAAACATATGCTTGGTATTATTGGGAGGTCGAATGTGATTATTGGTATATGGAGAGTTATAACATGGAGATCATTGGCCACTACGTCATGAAAGAATATAATCAAGAAACATATTATTAGTCTTATTTAGAGGCCGAATGTGATGATTGGTATATGGGTAGTTGTCATTTATGAGATGAAAACCACTTTCATATTCTATTTGATGACTCTACTCCACCTTATGTAGATAACATCTTGGAGAGTAGGCAAGAGCCTTTTATGCATATTATTCTTTAGTTTTATTCTTCTCAAGTAATAGTGGATGATGTTTTGGCCAGTTCTACATAATTGGATCCAAAAACCAGTGTAGACATCTAGAGCACCATTTTTAGATTCCTATTGCGTCCTGGTATGTTTAGAGGGGAGTTCACATGAGCACTTGGGCATGGGACCCCGATTTACAGTGGATATTGGACTACTTCCACATGGTGGCTAGCACTTATACATGGGACCCTGGTTCTCCAGTCTACTTCAAACATTTTGGTCTACACTTATCCTTGGGACCCTGGTATATGGTTGCACTTCCTCATAACAAGCGTTGAGGACAACGCTTTCATAAGGGGGATGTAATGTTGTGTATCTAGGGGAATAATATGGGGTACCTAGGGAGGTACCTAAGGAGAATAATAGTGTATATGTATTGTTATGTATGAAGGCCAATTTTAATAAATAAGGCCTAGTGTGAAAGAAATAAATGTAAGAGGGCTTCCTACAAGGTTCCTCCTCTATAATGTTCTTAGGTGGTAGGTAGCACTATATAAAGGGGTGTAAACAATGTAATGGGAAATTTGGAAAGTATTTTATTTGGAGCGATATCTCATTAGGAGGTTTCCCCCTCAAAGAGGCAAGTGATCAGGAGTGGATCTCTTCTTTAAAAGGATCATTTGTATGGTGTTTCCCTACCCTAAGTGTTTGATATAATAAATTGTGGTTTCTTATACATTGTTATTTAATTCATTGTGAGATTATATTTGCAAATATTCGGTACTTAACAAATACCTTGATCTAATAATAATAATAATATAATTTAAGGTCACAACCTAGCCAACCCCCAAAATTAACATATGAGACCCCCTTGTTTGTGGGACAAGGGATCCCCTATATGCAACAATTTCATTTCTTAGTATATGGAGGTGTACATACCCAACCCCATCCTAATTCAAACATGCGACCTCTGAGGAGGATACACATATTCTATGGAAAGGGATTTTATGCCTTCCTCTTTGAATAGAAGGAATATTGTAACTTCATATTTAGGAATGTCATTGGTTCATGGGGTTGTGTGGCATGTTCCTTAACATATCAACCCCTAACTTCAATATGAAGGATAAAATGCCCTTAGTGGTCTCATTTTGGGTAAGACTCTCTCATCTGTGATTGATGCAATATTGCACCATGCCCAATTTGCAAATGACACTCTTCTTAGAGAGAGCATATGTGATAATAGAAAAAAAAAAATTGTAAGGGTCTTGGATACCGTCCTGGAAGATTCAGGAGTGGAACTAAATAAAAGGAAATGACAAATATTTAGATGGAGAACACCTTCCCTCAAGTTAAGAAAACTTGTTTAGTTCCTAGTGTTTTCAACCAAGCTCAATTAAAAATCATTTCATTCTTTATGAATAGCATTGCACTTAATACTTTGAAAATGTAAACTAGAGTTTGAGCCTTGAAAAGATGAGAAGGAGAAGTTCTTCATAGGGGATTCAGTGGATCAATCTACATGGAAGACTTACTTTAGTAAAATTTGTCTTGACAACTCTCTCCCTTTACTTATTCACCAAATTCACTCCTCTAGTAGGTGTGTTACATGAGATGGGCCAATTGAGTGAGGAATTTCCCTTGGAAGGGTGCAAAATTAGATGGCAAGAGAGTTTTCTCTATTCAATTGGAAAAATACATGTTTCTACCAAAAAAATGGGGGAATAGGGATTAAATCCCCTAAAGAATTAAATCATGGGGCCAAGCTAGTTTGTAGCATGGTTTCTAGGAGTAACACTTTGTCGAAGAATGCCTTCCACGAAAAATAATCCCAAGATGAGGATAAAAGGAGGTGTATGGAAGGGCAAGTATTGATAGTGAATGGATAACCCATATGGAATATATTGAGATGATCTTATCAAATCATCAAATCCAAGCGTTGTGGCTCCCAAGAGGAGAAAGAGAAATAAGCCCCAAAGTTGGCTTATGAATCATCACTAAAAATCCCTTGCAAATATATCTCGATGGGCTGAAACTAGTACCCATGGATGGAAAGGTTAGAAGTTAAGTCATCATTTTCATTTATCGATGGACATAATCTTTGAGTTTGGAAATCTACTATATGCTCACAAAGGATGAACTCCTCTCGAATTTAAGTAGATTCATGGATTTGGGGTGACAATAATGGGAGATATTCAATAAACAAAGGGTATTTTATGCTTCTCCAAGAATTTGTCACTTTCCCCCCAATGGAGAAATTCTAGGAAGCCATTTGAGCCAAGGATTGTCTTCCCAAGGTAAACATATTTACCTAGCTCATGGCCCATGGCAACCTCTTTGCTGTAGAGAACCTCAAAAAGTGAGGAACATGGGGGTAATTTATGTGTTCTCTCTAAAAATAGAAAAGAGAGTCCAATGGACACATTTTATTAGAATTCTTTATGACAAAGAAATATGGAGACTCATACTATAGGAAGTGGGAATATATGAAATGAGCTATCCTAGAGACTAGGAAGCATTTTTTTCTTCTTTCCATAGAATGCATATGAATCCCCTTAATGGAACACTTCTCATTCCTACAATATGAAATTTATTCTGTAGATTTGTATTCTAGAAAATATGGTTAGTAAGAAATGGGTGTATTTTCAAAGGAAATACCACTCGATCTAGAAACAATTTGACTAAAACATTTCTAGCAGAAAATATATAAAAGTTGTATAAGCTTTAAAGGCCCCAAAATAACTAGGGATGCCTTGACAATAAAAAAACCTCGAGTAGATGAAGAAGATTGACCCTTTAAATGGTTGCATGAACCTCACCTTTCAAATCCCATCCATCATTTCTACAAAAACTACCTAGTAATTAGAACTCCTTGGAGATAACACTTAGAACTAGATGGAAAAACAACATGAGTACATGGCCTTCGATGGTGTTGGCTATCGGAAGTCACTCCTGGATTGCTTGCAGGAGCAGAGCCCGACGCCCATCAGTTTAATGTCACTATTTGTTAAAGGGTGATCAAATGGAGAAAAACTCAGAACAGTATCGTATCAACTCAGAAACTAGACCAGGCATGCATGAAAGAATAAGGTCTTGATAAACTCCAAACAGTGGGTTGCAGTAAAAAAGGGGTGAGTAGGTGGAAGACTTTTGTAAGGAGAGTGAAAAGGTCTATCACGGACATCAAGTTCGTAACAGACTGGAGGAAAAAGCATTCAAACACAAAGTCTCTTTATGTTCAAACACCAAAGGCCAGAGAATACAAAAATGCCACGACAAATCCTTTATCATAACATAACTGTAACAATCCACGTGAATCATTCAACTGTGAACTCTCCGACATGAGATGAAAAACAGATGGAAAAGGAAGAACTGTTTGTTATAAACCAAGAAGTCTCAAACACAGAAGCATAACCAGGAAACCAGAATATTTGTTGAAACTTTACAGTCGGGAGCTTAGCTCTACCATCGATAGATACAAAAATGGCAAGAATGCCTACATATACTCAAAACGATAACAGCAGCGGAACCAAGGAACTGCATTGAAATCTTTGCGTCTGCATGGCTTCTGACACTCTGCAGCCACAATCTTTGAATAATCATGCAACTTATGGCAGACGCGATCAATCTTCTGACAGTTACATCGGCAAACCGACGTGCCTTTAATTCACTGCAGGACGTCCCCATTATGGCGGAGACGATGTCTAACCACCACCAACCGCTTCAATAACTGCTTCTCAGGATTGAGAACGGCCCAGCCAACTCAACATTTCGGGATATGGAAGACTCCTCGCGCTGCCACCTGGAATAACAGACTGGCTGCAATGGATAGGCGTAGAGGCTAGCGCGAAAGATGGGGCGCATGACAGAGGTGGTGGCGTCGGATTATGAGGACGAGGAAGAAGTGGTGAGGGGATAAGGCATGGTGGAAGACATCAGGCGGAAGGATGGAGGACGGAAGATAATGGACCCACCTTTTGGTGGGATGCTGACGTGGAGGGAAAGGGACACGTGGTAAGTAACGAGTGAATGGTGAGGAGAAGGGAGGATTACGCGGACCAACGAGGGGAGGTGGATGGATGACACACGACAGCAGAGGAAAGGCGGAAAGGAAAATGGCGTGACGGGAAAAGGGCCCACACGGGTTAAAGACAAGGTAGCTGAGAGGGATGAGGCCTCTCACGAGTCGTTGATCTGGGCCCTTCGATTGTGGTCGTTGGGGAACTGCATCCGCGATTACGGACCCCCCCCCCTCCGCTTAACGGTATAAAGGCGGGGGGGGTCCTGAATGGTCTTAATCGTCGTTGATTCGGGCGCGCTAATCTAGACCATTGGAGAGGTGCGCCCCCGATTCTGGACCCCCCCCCGCTTAAAGGTAGAAAGGCAAGGGGGGTCTGAAATTCGATATGTGTCGTTCATCTGAGCACGCAAATCCTAGCTGTCCAGAACTGATTCTCGTTTAACTCGAACGCATTTGCGCACAAAACTTAGGACAAGTGGGTTTTAACCCATTCTTTTGCGTTCTAGCACCCCTTACAAGAAATATCGCTAACATTTGGCTCCATGGGGGATAGAGTCATCCCTGTGATGCTCTAAGAACTCTTTTGCAGACTTAGTGCCTTTGTTGTTGGGCTATGGAGTCAGTTATTAGTCCGAAAACAAAAGCAAAAAAAACAAAAACAATATTTACAAAACAAAACAAAACGAGCTGACTGTGGCTCACAGAAAACATTTCTTTAAGAAATGCCCATTGACTGGGCCACTGAAAACTTCATTGCCTTCCAGATCCTGCAACCTGTAAGTGTTGTTTGAAAACACTTCGAGGATCTTGAAAGGCCCAAACCAGAGGGCATCAAATTTACTGTGCTTGCCCTTTTCCTGCATGGGTGCATCCCACCTGAGCACCAGATCACCCTGCTCAAATCCCTTCCTTTTGCTCTTCCTATCAAAAGCTTGCTTGATCTTCTGCTGATGATTGTAAGCTCTGTCCAGGACTTGTTCTCTGATCTGATGCACTTCCACCATCTGATGAATTCTTTTGAGCACATGGTTGGGTTCTCCCTCATAGTCCTGGAGGAGATTGGCTACAGGCAAGGCGAGCTGAGTGGGGAAGACAACCTCTATCCCATAAACGAGTTGGAAGGGTGAAAGGCCCAGGGATTTCTTGGTCGTCACCCGATCGGCCCAAAGAGCATATTTGAGCTTTGAGTTCCAGGCCCTTTTATTGTCTTCCAGTAGCTTCTTGATAAACTTGATTAGGCTTTTATTGGAGGACTATGCCAGTCCGTTTCCCTGAGGATAGTAGGGAGTGGAGTGAATCAGTGAAATCCCAAATTGTTCAAAAAATTTGACCAGAGGCTCAGACCGAAATGGGGAAGCATTGTTAATGACAATTTTGCTAGGGCAGCCAAATCTAGCTATGATGTCTTCCAGGAAGCTGATGATTACTTTGTGAGAAGTGCTTCTGGTAGGGACAACTTCTATCCATTTAGTGAAGTAGTCGGTTGTTGTCAGAATCCATCGGTGTTGGCCACTTGAGGGAGGATGAATTTCCCCGATGAAGTCCAGTCCCCACTGCTAAAAGGGTGTTGAGACCGCCACAGGTTTCAATGGCAGGGATTTGAGTTGTTTCTTCCCTGAGAATTTCTGGCATTTAATGTAGGCTCGGATTTCCCTGCAAACATCAAGAAACAAGGTGGGCCAGTAATACCCATCTCGGAGGATCTTATGAGCCGTGGTCTTCCAAAAATAATGACCTCCACAGAGACCACTATGGAAGTCGAATATGACCTTCTGGGCCTATTGTGGGTCCAGACACCTCAGTAATACCCCTTGGGGGTCTTTCCAATATAAGGCCTGGTTTATGAGACAGTATTTGACAGCTTTGAGCTTTAATGCTCTTGCCTTTCTTTTTTCCATACCATCGGGAGGCCTTAATTCTTGCAAGAAATACAAAATATCCTTGTACCAGGGGTATGCTGCTAATGGTACGGTGCTTTGGGAATCGTTGTTGGATGACTCAGCTTGCTCATTAATGAAATTGATCCCCAAGGCCTCACAATTTGATTCAGCCAGCAACCTGGCTAAACCTTGCCCCTTTATTAGCTTGGTGGGATTAATTTCCAGGTCGAACTCCAGGATCTTGGCGATCCATTTACCTCTTCTCCCGTCTATGTCAAGATGTATAAGAATGTCCTTCACAGAAGCTGAAGGGACATAGGCAATGATTTTCGAATGCAAGACATAGACTCCAAAAGCTTTAAGAGCTTTCACCAAGGCATAAGCCTGCTTCTCCATGATCTCGTACCGGAGCTCTACATCTCTCAGCGCTTTGCTAAAGAAAGCAATAGGCTGTTCTTTTCCTTGATCATTTCTCTGCAACAAAATTGTCGCTACTGTATCACAGGAAGCAAAAGAAAATATTAGAAAATCTTTAGAATAATTTGGACTGGTTAGCACAGGAGCCTCAGTTAATGCCTTCTTTATTTGGTCAAAAGACTCCCTAGGTTCAACAGCCCATTTCACTTCATTTCCCTTTCTGAGCATGGCTGTGATGTGTTTTACCAGTTCAGCAAAATTTGAGACAAACCTTCTCAGAAAATTAATTCTTCCCAAAAAGGCCTGAACCTCTTTCTTAGATCTGGGAAGTGACAAGGCCTGAATTGCTTCTACCCTGTCAGGGTCAATCCTCACTCCCTCTGCTGATACTAAATGGCCTAATAATTTCCCCTCTTGCATAGCAAACAATGATTTCTTGGGATTCAGGGAAAGGCCAAACCTGCGACACTTCATGAAAACCCTCTTCAAGTGGCAGCGGTGCTTTATATCAGTCTTGGAGAAGACTGTTATATCATCTAGGTAAATCACCACAAACCTTTATTTTTCTCCGATGAAGGCTATGTCCATGGCTCGTTGAAATGTTGCTCCCGCATTCATCAGTCCGAAAGGCATCTTGGCATACATGAATGTGCCCCAGGGAGTGATGAAGGTTGTCTTTTCTCTGTCCTCAGGCATGACTGATATTTGATTGTAACCAGAAAAGCCATCAATCATATATATCCTAGATGAACCACTGACCTTCTGAAGTATATGTTCCATGTTGGGCAGGGGGTAATTGTCCTTCCTTGAACTCCTGTTCAGGTTCCTGAAATCGACACAGAGTCTGATTTCTCTGCTCTTCTTTCTTACTGGGACCAAATTGGCTACCCAGTTAGAGTATCTCAAGGGGACTATGATTTGGGCATCCAGCATCTTTTTGACCTCTCTCTCCATGACAGGCAGCAGTGTAGGATTTATCTGTCTCAGCTTCTTCTTGAATGGTTTAGCCTCCTCTTTCAGTGGGATCTTGTTCTCAATGACTGACGTGTCATAAGTCTTGAGGTCTTGGTAGGTCCACGCAAACACGTCAGCAAATTCGTTCAGCAGCTCAGTATATCCAATCCTCTGCTCCTCGGTTAGATTCTTTGACAGCTTGACCAACTTGGGCTCCTCTGGTGTGCCTATGTTGCACTCAGCTGTATCAGCATCATCGCCTGAAACTCTGCCCCTCACTGCCACATCATTCCCATTGAACAATCTTTCTAATGGGATCAGACCTTTTGGTATGTGATTGCTTGGCAGTTGAATAATCTGGTCGTTGGCAATTTCATTCATAAACTCCCCAGGGTGGTTGTCATCTTCCGTGTCAGGGCTTCATCTATGTGCAATGCAGAAAAGTCATCAATGGACTGGAGGAATTTTTCAATCTCCTGGTCATGTTCAAATACCCTCCAATGTCTGACATTGTCCGGTACTGCGGGCCTGTATCTTATCTCGACAGCAGATTGGGCAGTGGGTGACGCAAGAATTTCGAACAGACTAGCTGAGAAAGATAGAAAGTCGGCTGGAGAATTTTCTTCCCTCGGAATGAAAGAGATGTTAAAATCCAGGAAAGAACTATCAACTAAGTCCCATATCTCATTCCTGTAATTCTTGAGTCGAGGATGCTTAGCCTGGTAAACATTTTTGACCTGCTGGACAATGAGTTCTGCATCTCCAAACACAGCTATTTCCCTGATTCCCATCTCCTTTGCAGCTCTTAATCCCAGAACCAGAGCTTCATACTCTGCCACGTTGTTGGTGACTTCAAATTTCAGTTTGTATGACAGAGATATGGTCTCTTGAGAAGGGGATTTGAATACCACTCCGGCACCTGCACCTATACTAGAAGAGGCTCCGTCAAAGAACATCTTCCAAACAGAGGTGGTTGGAGGGGGCATCTCTTGATTAAGACTAGGCTGCTTTCTGATTTGCAAAGGGGTCTCAGGTTCATCAGTGACCTGCAACAAGCTAGATCCTAAGTCAGTGTCTAAGGCATAGATGGGATGATTGGTAGGGTTTTCTTCATCACTGACAATGTAGGCTAGCTGGGCTTCTCTGTATAATCTCCTATGTTCCCCTCCAAACACTAGAATGGTGGCATATGTGAGATCCATCTGTAACGTTTCCCCAAGTCTCTTAATCCAAGATCTTGACAACAACATGCCAAACTTGGGGGGAACATCAGCTACCACAATATCCATGACCATACTCTTCATGGGCAGCTGAAACAGGGAAACTACTAGGTCCTTGATGACTCCCAAACATTGTACCCTCCTGGAGTCAAAGGAATAGAGGTCATGATAGGATCTGGTGACTTCTAATCCTAGATATTCCATGACGGATTTAGGCATGAGGTTGTGGGAGGCCCCTGAATCCATTAAGCAATTATGCAACACTTTGTCATGTATGTTCAGGGAGGTGTAGAAGGGAGGGGATGAATCATCTCTGTCTTCTACCATGGGACCTAGGCAGGCCTTTCATCTTGGAGGTTTATGAAGTCTGTGGAAGGGCTTGAGGCTTCAGATTTCAACAGGTCGGAGAAGCGTTTCTTGAATTCCCCATGTTTAATTAACTCGGTGAGGGGCACAGGGATTCTGATCTTTTGGATCTCATGTTCGAAATTAAAAGCGGATGTGAGCTTTGGAATTTCTCTAATTTCAGGAACATGATTTTGGACAATGGGAGAGAGAGGTTGGGCCTTCTTACCTCTGCAGTTGTCTGCTACCTCATCAGCAGGCTTCTCTTCTCTAGTGGACGGCTCAGGAATATCAGGTGTTGTTTCCCTTTTGTCGGATCTCAGTTTATACCTTCCTCGGCCGCTACCAGCTTTATCTCCCTTGCTCAATTCATTTAGCTGACTGTTCATGAGGGATTCCTTATACGCTGGCTGAGTCAGATGAGGGAAAGGAGGAGTGACTTCTACAGAGTGGATTTTAGGTTCAGGCTCGTCTGCTTCCCCTTCTGGTTCCTCAGTTACAAAATTGTTCTGAAAGGGAGCCTGAACCCTTTAGTCATCTCTGTCCCTTTCCTTCTCTCTGTGCATAGTTGGAGGAGCAAAATTATTGGTCCTTCTGAAGCCCCCTTTATTTTCAGTGTTCTGGGGACCCTTATACATCTAATTCCTTTCCACCCTCAATCTCTCCACCTCTTCCTTAAGGAAGTTCATTACTTGGGTCAGCTCATTTACTTGAGGGTGAGGCAATGATGGGCTGGCAGTTGAGGCTTCCGACTTTTCCTTTCTTCTATCTGTGTCGGCCTGGTTTCTCAGCCTGTCAGCTGCCAATATGTTGGATTCCACTTCTATAGTTGCATCTTGCATCTGAGCTAAAGAGGTGTCTCTTCTTTCTCTTAATACGAGGCAGAAAACAGGGTCAAATGCACTAGCATATGAAATTTGAGCAGAGGCCTCTGAAGGCTTTATCTCTGCAAGAATCTTGTTATACATCTTATTGAATCTTTTGGAGAAGTCAGAGACAGACTCTCCATCCATTTGTTTTAGAGCCCCAAACTCTGTCATGTAGTATATATAATCCTTCCTGTCTCCCCACTGCCTCAGGAAAACAGTATCCAGGGCTTCAATCCCAGCAATAGATCCTGGGGTCAGTCCCCTGAACCACTTTCTAACCTCACCATCCAAGCTCTGGACAAAGACTCTCATCCAGACATCTTCATTTTCAATGTTCAGATTGTCAGCATAACTATAAAAAGCAGCCAAGTGTTCCTCTGCAGTTATGTCTCCCTCCCCACTAAACTTGGGCATGTACTTCAAGTAGTCTCCAGGAGGGAGAGCATTCATAGGATGAGGTAGGATTAAAGGGGCATATCTAGCAGCGACTATGGCATCCATTCTATTCGGAGGGGGATTAGCATCGGCCATAGGGATGTTAGGTGGAGGAGAACTGGGAGGAGAAGGAGTGTGAACAGGAGATGTATGCAAAGAGGTCCTCAAAGGGGACGATGGTAAAAACAGAGAGAGGTCTAAGGGACCTGAATGTACAGGTGTTCCTCCCTGTACAGCAGTAGTAGTAAAAGGAGGAGGAGTGAAACCTTCTGAGGCCTGAGGTCTGTACTGAGGCACAACTTCCAGGGAAGGGGGAGTGACAAGGATCTCTCCCTCTGATACTGGACCAGGAGGAGAAAACTCAGCAGGAACACTCCCGAAATTCAGGAAACGGGAAACTTCAGAGGAAGGACGACTAGGAAGCTAAGAATAAGAAAATGGATTTTTCACAGAAGGGGATGGCGTATTACCTTTTTCAGCGATGGAAACTCCTTTTGCAGAGCTCTTTCCCTTTCTGCGCACTGCTTCCAAGTCTACTTCTGGTGTGGCTAAAGGCAGGTGTGGATTAGACCTCGTGTGTCTGCCTTTCGAAGCCACAGTTGTTAGCACAGGTTCTCCCTAGCGGAATCGTCACAGTGGCGTTGCCAGGTGCACAGTAGCAATCTTCAAGTTCTGATATCTGATGCACCTTCAGAATCAACTTAATCTTTGTCGTTCAATCCCGGGGAAAATATTCAACTTCGTCCCCGGCAATGGTGCCAGAAATGTTGGCTATCGGAAGTCACTCCTGGATTGCTTGCAGGAGCAGAGCCCGACGCCCATCAGTTTAATGTCACGATTTGTTAAAGGGTGATCAAATGGAGAAAAACTCAGAATAGTATCGTATCAACTCATAAACTAGACCAGGCATGCATGAACGAATAAGGTCTTGATAAACTCCAAACAGTGGGTTGCAGTAAAAAAGGGGTGAGTAGGTGGACGACTTTTGTAAGGAGAGTGCAAAGGTCTATCACATACATCAAGTTCGTAACAGACTGGAGGAAAAAGCATTCAAACACAAAGTCTCTTTATGTTCAAACACCAAAGGCCAGAGAATACAAAAATGCCACGACAAATCCTTTATCATAACATAACTGTAACAATCCATGTGAATCATTCAACTGTGAACTCTCCGACATGAGATGAAAAACAGATGGAAAAGGGAGAACTGTTTGTTATAAACCAAGAAGTCTCAAACACAGAAGCATAACCAGGAAACCAGAATATTTGCTGAAACTTTACAGTCAAGAGCTTAGCTCTACCATCGATAGATACAAAAATGGCAAGAATGCCTACATATACTCAAAACGATAACAGCAGCAGAACCAAGGAACTACATTGAAAGCTTTGCGTCTGCATGGCTTCTGACACTCTGCAGCCGCAATCTTTGAATAATCGTGCAACTTATGGTAGACGCGGTCGATCTTCTGACAGTTACATCGGCGAACCGACGTGCCTTTAATTCACTGCAGGACGTCCCCATTATGGTGGAGACGATGTCTAACCACCACCAACCGCTTCAATAACTGCTTCTGGGGATTGAGAACGGCCCAGCCAACTCAGCATTTCGGGATATGGAAGACTCCTCGCGCTGCCACCTGGAATAACAGACTGGCTGCAATGGATAGGCATAGAGGCTAGCGTGAAATATGGGGTGCATGACAGGGGTGGTGGCGTCGGATTATGAGGACGAGGAAGAAGTGGCGAGGGGATAAGGCATGGTGGAATACATCAGGCGGAAGGATGGAGGACGGAAGATAATGGACCCGCCTTTTGGTGGGATGATGACGTGGAGGGAAAGGGACACGTGGTAAGTAACAAGTGAATGGTGAGGAGAAGGGAGGACTACGCGGACCAACGAGGGGAGGTGGATGGATGACACACGGTAGCAGAGGAAAGGCGGAAAGGAAAATGACGTGACGGGAAAAGGGCCCGCACGGGTTAAAGACAGGCTAGCTGAGAGGGATGAGGCCGCTCATGAGCCGTTGATCTGGGCCCTTCGATCGTGGCCATCGGGGAACTGCATCCGCGATTCCAGACCCCCCCCCCCTCCGCTTAACTGTAGAAAGGCGGGGGGGGTCCGGAATGGTCTTAATCGTCGTTAATCCGGGCGCGCTAATCTGGACCGTTGGAGAGGTGCGCCCCTGATTCCGAACCCCCCCCCCTGCTTAAAGGTTGAAAGGCAAGGGGGGTCCGAAATTCGATATGCGTCGTTCATCTGAGCACGCAAATCCTAGCCGTCCAGAACTGATTCTCATTTAACTCGGACGCATTTGCGCACAAAACTTAGGACAAGTGGGTTTTAACCCATTCTTTTGCGTTCTAGCACCCCTTACAAGAAATATCGCTAACAGATGGGGATTCCAAAAAAAAATGACCGATGTTGGAGCTGGATGTGTGATCTTCAACTCAATAGCTTGAATGGTCCATAATTCTCATGGGCACTTGGAAAGACAACCACCAATCATGTTGAGGTAGAAATGACTCTTCAAGGCCCCACTCTACTATGAAAGTTCAAAGAAGGACAAATGGTATGTAATGTGTGATGGGGACCCATGGTATATCATCCTATTTCTCATGGGGAGGACCAAGACCTCAAGCATATAGGTGAGATGCATATGCAAAAGAGCCAAGATGTTTTTGCTACAATTGAAAAGACAACATAATTAATAGGAAGATCGACATGCTAATGATGGGGTACTCTTGGACCATGCACATTTAAAGGAGATAGACAAATGGGGGAGGATGGTATTTACCATCCAACCCCTGCCATGAGATATCCTGAAAAGAAGGGAGCGAGGAGGCTAGGTGCAAGCAATGAGAGTACATTTAAGAATAGACTCCCAATCTATCATTTATATTCATAGGAAACTATGCAGGTGGAAAGGATTGTAACAAACAATACTTTGTCATTGGCGCATGTAATGTACCTAGGGAGGATAATATGGGATACCTAGGGAGGTACCCAAGGGGATAATGAATGTAATATGACCATAATAATGGAATAGACCCATTATATAATTAAAAGAAAATAATATGATCACTATGCAATTAAAAGGAAATAATATAGTGATAAAGGGGTAGTTGGCATAGACCCCTAGGGTTACTCATGAGAAAGTATAAATACACATGAGTATCATTGTGTTGGATTGTATTGTTTTATAGAAATCATGGCTTGTGGAGTGATTCCTTCCATAAGGAATAATTCATGGTTTTACCATACATTAATGGTTCTCTCTATATTCTTGGTGTTGTTCATGGTGAATGTTTTGGTATTTTTGATGTTCAAGGGTTTAATTTCTGAATTTATGAGGTTGATTCTCTCTTTTATCTTCCAAGGTTTACTACAAGTGGTATCAGAGCTCTTTCTTGGGCATGAAGTGAGAGAAATGTTTTCTTTTTTTTTGCATATTTTTTACAAAAAAAGGAAGACGACGGCATTTATGTTGATTTATGAAACTTTCGGTACAAAATTTGAAGAAACCAACTACAAATCTGAATTCCTCTCGACAAAATACCCAATTAAAAAAAAAAAACAAATCATCCAAAATGGAGCACAGAAAGTGGAGATATTGTTCATTCAAAATAAGTTTTTTTAGGGTTTTCTGGTGACAGCCACGCGGTTTGCAGATTGAATATGTTTTCACTTAGTGCATAGATTTTAGTCAAACCAGTGCAAGTAGATCCAAAGAAGTTGTGGCATTTCACAATTGGTGTCATAATAGAAAATCTGAGAAGTATAATCGAAGTTATGGTCATTTTACCTTTTCAGCCTCAAACCCTAACTACATAAAGCAGCTCCATTAAAAGGTAAGTGATTCTCTTTGAAACCCTAATTCTATTTTTAGGGTTTTCATAAGCAAGATGTATTTTACAAGAAAATGTGATGGTCCTAGTATTGAAGAATACATTAAAAAAATGAATTTATTATGGGGAAATATGTCAAAATTGTGGGTATATATGAATTTAAAAGATGATGGTGAGATATGGTGGAAGATGCTTAACCGTGACAAGATGATGGAACTTTCCGATGAATAAATTGAAAAAGGTACTTTTAGACAGGTGGTCTCATGTTGTGAAGAAGGATAAGAAGAGAACTAGGTACTTATTTTCATGTGAGAACTTCATATTACATGTTCATTGATGTATTCAACAAGAGAATGTTATTGTTTCTATTAACCCTAGTTGGAAGAATAATTTCATCAATGTTAATTTGGCTAAAAGATTGCAAGTTCCCACAAATAATATTCTAAGTACACAAGTTGAGGGTGAAAAGGTTCAAATTTTTAAAGGTTTGAAGATCACCATGGATAAAAATGTGTTGCATTCATAATTTCATGCTATAGTTATGGATGATGCCGATATGGTTTTAGCATATCCTTGGATAGAATTAGTTGGTAAAGTTAATATTGATGTGCAAAAGAAGTTTTTGAAGCTATGGTACACACATAGTTTTTAAACTTGGACTCAAACTTCAACTCAGACTTCGACTTAGATTGGGATTTACATAGACCGATATGATTTCAATGACTCGGTTTAATAAAAAATGCATAACATATTTAAATTTTAATGAAAAAAAATATATTTTAAAGATTCCAAACCATGATTCCAAAAAATTATTGAAACTTTGAAAGAAAGCATTATGAATAAATGAGCAATGAAAAACATAAATGACAAGAAGTGTTCTTCCATTTCTTATATTAGGATCCTCATCATTAGTGTCACCCTTTGCATCTTGTCTAGCCTTTACCTCTACCTCGATCCACTCGGGACATCAGTCAACACCACCCAATTGTGATGAAACTACCTAATCTAAGACTTCTAAGTTATAATATGGTAGAAAAATCTTAACATGCCTAATCAATTATTTTGGTTTGAGTGAAGGTGTTGACATTTGAATATGTCAGGACCGAAATGGCAGCCTCATGAGAATATAAATCCCCCTACGTTTTTAGAGAGGTGGTACTCCTCTTTGTCTTATTATTTTCATTGAATATTGTATATAAAAAATAACATGGGATATTGTCAAATGAATGAATCCAACTCTTTATAGCTCAATAAAATTAAATATACTGAAAAATAAAAGATATATATATATGGAGAATTCCTGAGAAGTGGACCAGGAACCTCAAACACAACACAATATAGAAAATGATAAAATCCTCAAATCCATCATAGTAATGAAAATTTTGATCACATTCAAATAATAGAAATGGTCCAATGGCACAAGAGAACGTTGAAAGAGTACTACTTATTAAGCTCAAAAGAATATTTTGATAGATAGACTTCAAATATCTTATACTCCGAACTCGGACTTATAAAATACAATCAAAATCGATCCCAACTTAGTTCTCTGGAATTTCTCAAAAATGAAAATATATGTTACAATACTTGAAATTTAAAGGTGTTTGTCCATTAATGGACTGGGATTGGGGATCCCATGGACCATAAAAATATTTGTAAGAAATATGATGAAGAGAATAACATGGAGTGAAGCACGAGCAACATGATCTGAAAAGAAGACAAGGAGGAAGTTATCAGAATTCGGTTATACTTTTCCAATGAAAGAATAAATATAACTGTATGAAATCTGATAAGGAAGAAGGTATGTAATTAGTATGGAATTAATGTGATGGAATCTCTCTCTTTCATTTGTTTTTTGATGCACCCTTTATATCTTTGCTTGTTGTGGTTAAGTGGTCAGTTATAACCGCTTCTGTTGGAAATTCAAAAATCTTGGTTATAGCCTTGTTTAACCATTCTTGAATATATTCTCTTAAGGGGGCAACAATTACTTCTTGATTTACATTGATATTTAACAATTCTCTCAATTTCTCTCAATTTCTCTATGGTCAATAGATAAATTTTGCAATATAGTCTCAATGTCCTCATTTTTATTTGCATACTCAACAAGCCAATTATCAATGTCATCATAAGTATACTCAACCATACTATCAAATTTTTCGACCGATGATTTCTTCAAATTTTCAACTTGCTCTTCAAATTGATCTATGCTCATGATCATTGAATTTAATATTAAGATTGGATCTGAAACTTCAATACTGGTGCCTACAATATCCAAACCAATAATCTTTGAGTATGCCTCAACCTTTTTCCGTGAAGGTTCTTTTACTTGTTCAACAACCCCTTTAATGTATTAATTATTTCAATCCAACATGCCTTTAATTGTTTCATATGGTTATGGGAGGGCAAATCTTCGTGTTTTCTTGTATGATCCATCATTACCGAGAATTTTTCTATAAACATAGCAACTCTATATGTGAAGAATCCTTCATCATTCTTCAAATTTGCATTTAAGTATTCTTTAGTGTTTTGAATTATGAGCCCGAGAGTGGAAATTGTTTTTGACAAGTCCCATAAATATAAAACAAGTGACATTATTTTCTTTATTTCTCTTCAATAAAGTGTCGAGTAGCAATGATTAAGCTTCAAATCCCTTTTACTCTCAGATTTGACTTTGGATTTCTTTGAAAAGTTATGTCAGGTTGTATCATGGCGATTGGGGTAGCCAATATGGGGGCATGAAAGTTTCCTCCAATCCTTTGACTCTCTCCTTAAGCCTAAGATTTTCCTCTTCCATATTAATTATTAACATACCCAATGCATCCCTTGTGACCTTATGAATTAAGGATAATTTTGATGACAACATGTTTTTAGTATCAATAGTGGACCGTGACTTTCCCTTCTTATTCTTCAAGGTTATTTCAAAGGTCAATTTATTTGAAGACCTATCAAATAAAACATTATATATAGAAAAGGTCTCTTCGCCAAAGAAAACTTCATCTTGAACAACCAATGCAGCGGAATGCCCATTTTCTTGGGCGCATTCTTCATCTGGAGATTGGATATTTTCAATGTCAACATCTATCATTTTTAGGTGTGTTTTGTTCTTCTCCCTCTTGCTGAGAATTAACCCTTTTCCTTTTCACTGTTAATTTATGGGGGTTTTCTAAACTTCCTTGAAGAGGATTTCTTTCTCAATCATCACCTGAATTGTTACTTCAGGGTTTTTCTTTGTTGGGTCGTTGCAAACTGAGCATCTACTTTAGGAAAATACTTCTATGAGAAACAACGGGTGACTGAGCATTTATTTCACTTGAGGGTTTCCATATTTTCTTATAGTGTTATGTAGTGCTCACAATTGTCTCTATGTCACCGGAATTTTTATCAACACCTTGAACAGGGGGGTCATGATTATCTCCCTCTTCCTCCCCAAATGTGAGTGTATTGATCATTGTGGAGCTGAGCCAAACTGATACCATGTGATTATAAAAAATATGGTTAGGGTCAAACCCTTTGATTTATTTTGCAAAATTCAAATTAAATTGGTCAAAGTAAGAGGCATATTCATCAATTTTGGAAATTTCTCTTGAGAGAATTTCGCCAACACTCCAAGGCAGAGGAATAAATTGTTTTTTCCTTCTTTCATAAAAAGCATGAAACCATAATTTATACTATCTCACCACCTATATGATAAATAAATTGTCTGGCACATAATAAGGGAGATATATAGACTTTTCATGAGAACAGAAAATCCTAGTGATGTTTTAGTTATCCATTTTCTCCATAATTCCCTTTTTATCCAAAAAGGTGGATGCTTCCAATGAAAGCCTAGAAGTATATTATCCAAAGAGTAATTTCTTAAATTAAGACACAAAATCATTGTTAAATTCATAAAAATAATGGATAAATTTCTACCTCCAGAGAGCTTGATACCAAATAGTTACGGGGTCATTTTTTTAGTTTACCCTTTTTCCAACACTCAAACCTTTAAAAATATGACAGTGTGTGATAGAAAATACCAAATAAGATGCCATATAGAATTTTTTCTCACTTCTGAAATTCATTAACTATGCAGACATTTGATATGATTTTCGCCCAATCAAAGACGCCGTTCTCATGAACTGTAAAATCTAAAATGTATAGGACTAGCCAAGGAATAGTTGTCATAGAGTCTTGACTAGTAACTCTAGTAAATAACCAAGAAATTTCTCGATAAGGGTCTTGTTATACCCATTTTGTGGGATAACTAAGGAGATTATGTCTCAAGGCCCTTAGGTTGCAAATATGGAGTGTCGAGAGACTACAAAACTGGTAGTATCCATTTTCACAGATGGAGACCCTTCTCACCACCACAAAGATCATAGATTTTTAGATGTCATCTACCACACTAGCTGGATTCCAAGAGGCAATGGGCCTTGCTCCATGAGGTACAACTCAGGTACTATGGTAAGTGTCATTTCAATACTTGAGGCATTTAAGTATGTTCTATATTAGACTGCTTTAGATTTCATGACATATGCTTGGACATTATTCCTTTTTCCCTGTTTCACCTTGGTGGTTGACATTGTTCCCTAGTAAGTGGTCTTCCTTGGGAATGTGTTTGTTACTAGGAATTTTCTTAAAGAGCCATCGTACCATTCCCGACCATACTTACCACGTTTCATCACTTAAACCCCCTTATTTCCTTATCTCTTGGGATTTTAGGGTGTATTGAACCAAGAAGGGGTTGTCCCTCATTCTATGGGAAGAAGGGGTTGAAAGCCCATAGGGATTATTATTGGGTAAAAGATAAAATCCTATATGTAAACCTTCCAGATGCTTCACTCATGGATCCCCCAAGAAAGAAATGAAACGCTTGTCTGTAAGAAAAAGGGGACCCACAAGAATAAAATGATGGAATTCTTAGGGGGTTAGTTGGAGGATAGGAGGTATCATCACGAGCCGGCCTATCAGTATCATAAGTATCTAACGGTATGAAATTACCATCATATGGACACCAAGCCAGGGTAGTGGATATCAATTGCAAAACTAAGAGAAAGGGGGTCTCATTACGAGCCAACCTTCTCATTTCTGCAAGGTATTTGTGAGTGGCATTGTCATTATCTGGACACCACGCCAGGACAGAGGCCTTCAACTCATCCTTAAAACATGAAATAAACAAAGAATGGAAAAATTATGGGCTTGGAAAAATTGCATTGCAAACGAAGGTGCCACATACCCTCTACAAAGGCACCCATGAATGAGACACTACAACCCCTTATATGTCATGAACCCCATGCCCATTGAGTCTTGATCCTTAACCACTTCATTAAATTTACATGTCTTAGAGAGGGATATCCTAGAAACACTCCTTGACCTAGGCCAAGATCTTCCCAATAGGACTCCTTGTCAACCCTCCCATATCCAAGCTTGGCAAGTCGCGTAATGTCTTTGAGAAATTAATTGTTTGACAGGGTAATCTTTGATGCACATGATTAGGTGGCTCATTTATTGACTTGATTTACTTATCATTGTATTTTTACTTGAGATCTTTGGGGGACATGCTTATTTGTATTTGCAGAACCTAGTTAGTCGACAATTTTGGAGGAACAAGACTAGCTTGGGCTTCCATGGGTCTTGAAGCCCACAGGTGGATGCCAAGAGCTCGCATGTTGGATGAGAGAGGCATACCTTTGGAGGCCTCAAATACATTGTGGATGACATAACCTATCCCTCACATGCCAAATGTTTTTCCTAGGAGAGGCAAAACGTCACCTTTGGAGGCATGATGTCATCTAGGAGGGCTCGAGTTTGGTGGTGAGGTTATCATTTATTGACTTTTGAGGAGAATGAGGCTTTTACCATGAAGAAATGACTTGGATGATTGGCATGCGGCTTTGGGAAGCCTAACTACACTCCTCCAACACCAACAAATTGTTCCTACTGTCAAAATGTCCCCTAAAGGGATGACATCGCCTTAAGTTAGGGTTTCTTTTTGTGTAAAAGTAAATTTTGAGTGAATTGTTTAATATTATTTGTGTAAAGGGGCAAGCTTAGGTTTGTTTACCCCTAGTCTTTTGGTTTACCCTAAAATTATGTGTACAAACTATTTTGGAGACATTTTGTATAAACATAGATCATAAGATCTCATTCCAAACATAACTCTCCCATTGTGCGAAGTATTGGACTGAAATTTTTGCTATATTTGGCTAGTTATCTCTCTTGTGCTCATGTTTATGGATATATATTTGGTTATTGGTTGATGGAAGTGATGTGTTGGCCTTGGAAGGCTATTTTATTGCTATTTTGGTGGTTTTTCTTAGCTTTTTCCTTGAATTGGTAAGGTTTTTACATTATTGCTATCATTTTTTGTTCAAGTCAAGATTATTTTCTAGAGCTAGGTGGGAAGTCTAATGGTATACACCCCCACCTTAGTCTCCATCACTTTATGCCTACATTTTATTTGTTTAACAAGGGTTTTCTAAGAGAAGTATAAGGGTGTACACCCTCTTAGCCTAAACCCTGGCTATAGATACTTGCCTTGGGGAGTAAGAGGATTTACACCCCCAAGGAGGCAATACCTCTAGCTCTTTCTTTTCTTGACTCCATTAACCCAATTATTGAAGCCACTATTCATTTACGTGTTACATTGGAGAAATAATGTGTTGCCTTGGTAAACATGATTTTTTCAAGTTTGAAAGTTATCTCTTTGGGAAAGTGTCCCTTGAGCCTTTGGCTTCCTTGCCTCATTGAGGCATCCCATTTCAACCAAAAAATATTGATGATGTTACAAAACTAACCTGCAGACAATAGTGCTGCATAAAACTATTCTTCTAACGCTTAATAACTCCTAAACTAACCCTAGGATTTCTCCCTAACTTTTCCCCGACTCTCTACTAAGCCTAGCACATCTATTGGGCTAGTTAGAGGTGGTTTATTGTGGCCGATTTTTCTGTTGTTATGCTTGGTTTTATACAGCCATAAGGATGATAATATCACTACAAAAACCTTTTTTTCAGCCTCCCTCTTTGTGCTAAAGTTATTGCTTAATTATTGGTGAGTTGAGCTAGCTTTCACCAGCTTGCCTCTTGTCTATTTTATCATATTCTTAGCACTTGTATTGCAGCCTTTGATATCTTTATTGAGCTGATATATATCACTTATCTTTTCTACAATTAGGGACACCAAGATTAACTTGCTTGTCCAACTAACATATTACATTTTATGCATTGTTTTACTTGTGTCACGGGAAGGTATTCACACTTGGAAGATCACTCAACTCATTTGGAAACCCTTGAAACTTCCCAAGACTCCTTCCCAAGACTCCTTCCCAAGACTCTTTCCCAAGATCTTCATACCACTTAGAATTGACCTCTAGGGACATCCATTTATACTTATCATTTTCCATCTCATTTCTCCCTAGGGTCACCGGGATTCGCCCCTTGAGGTCACTACCTCGGCTCTAAAGTGACGGGGAAACCTGGCTAAGGTGACAGTGGGTAGGTACCCTCTTAGTTGTCACTAATTGGTGGTTGGGTCGGGATTTTTCCAACCTACAACTTGTACGATAACATTTTGGTGTCATTGTCGAGGAGGATTTTGAATCCTCTTCGTTCCCTAACGATACTTTGGCAATCTCCCCTCCCAAATCCTCTATCCCTTAGCTTGTTTGGCGACTCCATTGAAGAATGTTCCATTTTCCACTCTTGATAAGTTTCCCTTGAAGCTTGTCTAATGAATCCACTTTCCACAAACCCACATTTCCCTCTTTCCCCTTTCGTTCCTTTGGTGAGACTTGATCACACCTGGCGACTCCATTGAGGTGTCTTTTCAGTCAATGGAATCATGGCACCATGGGATGAACCCTCATCCAAAACTTGTTGTGACTCAAAGATGGCATCTTTACAGATGGAAAAGGAAAAGGCTGCTAATAAAGTTTCTAAGGAAAGATGAATCACATAAGAGAGATATTTCCTTCCCTTGATGATGAACAAGTTTTTGAAGAAAAGACATATGAAGAAAGTCATCAAGAAGAGAACACGATGAGTTGTGACCCTTTCGAATATATTGATGATACTTTATTCCATGACCTCGGAAGTGAAGAAGTATCAAAGGAAACCTTGGATATGAAAAATCCCCTTGAAAAAAATCAAGCAAAGAACTATGCACTAAGGATCAAGCCTCTTGTGATGAAGATGTGATGGAGGGGTGTGTCCATAAGAAGAAAGAAGAATTATGATAAAGCACAACACATTGAGGTACCGTTATCTTTGATCATGCTTGATGAAGGCGAGGTTGTCCAACCTTGTTTTCCTCCTGCACATGATGTTGAAGAAGCGATCGATCTCGATGATGAAGAATTTGAAGATCCAATTAGAGACGTCCATGCCTCTACTCCTCCTGCACATGAAGATGAAAAGATGGTCATTTTCAATCATACATATGGTCTTATCAAAGTACCCTTTGATATGGTTGATGAGCATATAGACATTTTCATACAAAATAGCAGACACAGGTGGGATTTTGGTCGACTCATTTTCGATAGAGACCCTATTTGCGACATTGAGGGTAGCCCCCAAGAAAATGGGTTTTAGTTGTCATATTCAAAGGACTAATTTTCATGTGTATATGATTCATATTTTTGGGAGCTTGATGATGACATGATTACATATTTATTCAAGGACTCTCATCCACCTTCGTCCTCGATTTTGGAGGAATACCAGGATGTGGCCACCTCAAAGCGACCAAAGGCTCACTCTACAAAGAGGAAGTACTTTCATATTGAGGATTTATATAGGGATTTGCAAATAGAGAAGAGGCATTTCCTAAGTCTGAGGGGGGATTTTTTCTCTAAGGTTGTGCCTTACCCTGTTTCCCCTTGTTTGGGAAATCATAGGGTTTTCTTGGGATCTCTTGTCCTTTCTCATCCTTCATGGAGTAGTGATTCTATGAGTGAAGATGAAGACAAGCAGTGATCTACATATGGTATCCCTCTTCAAATATGGATTGATCAAGATTTTGGTTACACTTTCAGGCGGGATGATTGGGCTGATGGTTTCTCTCTCCAACAGAATTTCCTCCCTCCCACCCATCTCCATGAGTTTTGTTTCATGATTGATTATATATGTATTTATACTCATAATTATTATGTTCTTGATTTATCATTTTTGTATTACATGATTAAGCATAGGGGGGGACACTTTGATGAGATGATCAATTGGTTGCACTAGTTGTATGACTTCACTTGACATCACCCATCACTTGATCTTCAGGGCCCCAAGGCCCCAGGTAAGTAGGTAGGTCATCTTTATTTACTTGCACTTACATATTGATTGCTCATATTAGTTTAGATGTATTTCATATTTCATTTTTCTCCACTTGCATATTCATTTCATGATTAGTTTAGAAATTTTTGAAAAAAAATCAAAATTTTTCTTTTCTAGGTTAGTTTTCAAATTTTATTTATATATATATGGATGAAGGGTGATAACACCACCCTACATGCTCTGATGTTTTTGTCTGATTTTTTGTAGGAACAATTCTACCAGGATATGTTGCAGTTCTTATGCACTCTAAGACGAGCACATGTCCCCAAGTAGGAGCAGAATGTTATCCCCATTTTGTGGAATAATTAAGGAGATTATGTCTTGAGGCCCTCAGGTTGTAGATATGGAATGCCGAGAGACTACATGATCATTAGTATCAATTTTCACAAATGGAAACCCTTCTCACCACCACAAAGATCATATATTTTCATATGGAAACCACCATAACAGTTGGCTTCCAAGAGGCAATTGTCACATACCCCCTACCTAAAATCAAAACTTTTCGTTGTTTTCTCAACAATGAGAATCCCCGGAGCTTGTAGCAGAAAAATGCCAATCCCCGATTCACAGGTCTTCTATTTACCTGCCCGACTCTCTGTACATAATCGGGGTCTTATGTCCCTTTCCGTCGGGGTTTCTATTTTCAACCATCCCGACTCACTTAAATGCCAGTTAGCCTCCTAGGCTAAGCTCTTGGTTGCATGGCCTCTTCTATATGACCATGGTATTAATCCCCATCGGGGCTACGAGGTTTCTAATGTCAAAATTCATTCACCCTCAAGAATCGCGATCCTTCGAATTCTGACGCGCTCCCTATGTGTTAGCCCTCCAGGCCAAGCCTGTGGTCCACTGCCTCTGTGACCGTGGCCTTACCTCCTTTCCAGGCTACTCCTATCAGGGTTTCAGGGTTTCCAATGTCGTAATTCACGAGTCCTCAGAACTCGTGATTCTCTGATCCCCGATATGCCCCTTCACACTGGCTAGCCCTCTTGGCTATACTATGGTCCATGTGACCACTTACCATATGACTGCAGCCATATAACTTCCCATCGGGGTTTCATGGTTTTCACTGTCGAATGCAACTTACCTCGTGGATCCTCGACTCCCGATATGTCGATATGGAAATGCGCACGACACCTGTCCTCCACTGTGACCCACACTCCTGTGACAAATCGGGAAATCGCGTATCGGGATATCACGATTCCCGTTGCACTAGTTCACGGAGTTCTCCAAGTCCCAAACTCCGACTCTTCAGGATCTGTTGACACGTGTTCCACCCAATGGACGGCTCAAAGCTCATCGGGATATCGCGGATCGCGATTCCAAGCGGAAAGATTTCTTTGCTCTCGCAAATCCCAATTCTCTGATGCTCGACTTCCTTGGATCTCCCAACACGTGTCCTCAACTATGGATGGCTCAGAGCTCATTGAGATATCGCAGATTGCGATTCCATGCGACAAGATTTCTTTGCTCTCGCAAACCCCGATTCTCCGATATGCCGATAGTTGGCCTCCCTATTGGGACTTTTCCTAGTGGCGCTCGATCGCTGCCACATGTCCTTCCATATGGACGGTCCCGATCCCTCCGGGATTTCGAGACTTTTGACGTCCCCACTCTCACAGCCTCAGGAACTCCGATTTTCCGATGTCGAATGTCCCGACTCTCTACGGATTTCAGACACCTGTCTCCCTAAAATGGACGGCTAATGGGTAATTGGACCAAGATCTAACGGTCTAGATCCGTCCTTCTTGCATACACTCCAGAGACTAAACTCTGAGCATCTTAACCCGATCCAACGGCTTGGATTGTCCCATCTTGTGCATCTTCCACCACTTCGTGGATGTGGAAAGATCACTGGTCCAAATGTTCCTTTGGGTCTTGGGATCTATGATCCTGATTTCCTCGTTGTTCACGATGATAGAGGGAAGAAGGGGCAAGGTATGTAATGCCCTCGTTACTTCCGTCAACCTAACGGTCGTGAATGGCTATGGGTCCTCCGACGAGATCTCATCCGTTGACTTGTTACATATCACTATACTACTACCTCGGAACCTTAAGAGGGTCGTTCCTCCTCGTACAGGGTTAATAAGACCTGCGCGTTCAAGTCCTTTTTTCGGGTTCTTGGTGAACCCTTCTAAGGAGGGATTCTCTGTGAAGAGATCCATACCGGGGCATTTTCAAAAGTAGATAAGGGTAAACAGCTTCCCGAGAACGGTTGGGTGCCTAACTTAGTTCGACTCGTGCCTAGTTAAATTCATTTATTAACATAAGCCATGCATGGTCTTTTTATTATAAACATATATCTAACATTACTTATCAAAACACTGCACAAACATTCTTCTACTATAATTGTTCACTAGTTCACAGTTTATGAGTATATATGCCAGCATATGAATTTCAAGATGTAATATGAGAAAAACACTTATTAGAAACAGCTTCAGAAGTGGGTGCGACTACTGAGAGGGGTACTCGTTTCCACCCAACCGTAGGCGTAGCGACTCCTGATGGATTTACCACTAGCCACCCCTGAGCTGAGACCACGATGTTGTTGAGACTGTGTCTCCCTGTCTGCCAGTGACCAGGAGCAAAGGTTGCAATCCTTCCTCTCTGCTATCACTCACTCTGTGTAATACCAGAGTTCCCCTCGTGTCTGCCCTCTCAATCGCCTCTGCCATACGCCTTATCCTCTCGCGAGGTTGCGTGTGGTGTGATTTCCCTCGCACTGATCAGGCCTGACGGCTCTATGGATGGGCGGTTCACCATCCCATCCCTCATCAAGCCATCCGCCTGCCAGTCTGCGAGCCATTAATTTTCAGGGCCAGCGGGCCGCTTTTGGTTCTCCAGGCCAGTGGAGTCCAAATACGGTATTTAATTCCCGGTGGAAGTTAACGCCACCTTTTTCAGGTGCCTTCCACCGCCATCATGGTCTCTTTTCTGCACATCCCCTCTCAACAGTCCTGCAATGATTCAAAATGTTATTCACATTCATTGACCTCTTCCTGTAGGTCCATTTACATCACATATTCATACTTATGAGTTTGCCATAGTCCTTGGCCAATCCAGTTATATTTACAAACTGGGGGAAACAGGGTGTTACAATTCCCTCCCCCTTAAAAGGAACATCATCCTCGATGTTCTTATCTGCTAACATGATTTGCATGTACAGAAGTAAACAAAATCGGATATGCCAGTTTCATGGCATCTTCCATCTCCCATGTAGCCTCATCTGGGCCAAAATGTTTCCACTGCACCTTGACCTATGCAATGGTTTTGTTCCAGAGCCGAGTTTCCTTTCTGTCCAATATGCATTGGGGTTCTGGTAGAAATTCTTCCTCCGATTCCACCTGGATCACAGACAAGTCAATTATATGATTAGCATCATATACATATTTCTTCAATAATGAAACATGGAAAACATTATGTGCTTTTATTGTGGGAGGAAGTGCTAGCCGATAGGCTACAGGTCCCACTCTATCTAGAACCTCAAAGGGTCCACAATACCGGGGTGCCAATTTCGCACAAGCTCCCATTTTCAAGGAGCTCCTTCTGGGCTTAATTCTAAGATATACATGGTCTCCCATTTTGACCTCTCTTGGAGTTCTCTTTTGATCAGCATAACTTTTTTGTCGGTTCTGAGCGACCTTCAGATTTTGTTTTATCTGAGTCACTTGTTGTTCCATCTCTTTCATCATATCGGGTCCAATAGAAATCATGTTTACAAGGTTACTCCAGCTGATTGGAGTATTACACGGCCTACCATAGAGGACCTCGAAGGGACTCATCTTTAAGGATGCTTGGTAGCCGTTGTTGTAGGCAAATTCTACCAATGGCAGGTAGTCCTCCCATTTCCTGGGTTGATGCATCACATGCATCCTTAATATATCCTCTAATATTTGATTCACTCTTTCTGTCTGTCCATCAGTTTGAGGGTGATAGGCGGTGCTAAACAACAACTTGGTCTCCAAACCCGCCATTAGTGATTTCCAGAATTGGGAAGTGAATCTTGTGTCTCGGTCAGATACTATCTCTCTCGGCATGCCATGCAGTTGGAACACCTCTTTCATGAATACCTGTGTGATATCTATCGCCTTGCAAGTCGATTTGACGGGGATGAAATGAGCAGACTTGCTCAGTTTATCCACCACTACCATAATGGCATCATTCTGTTTGGTTGAAGTTGGTAATCCGGTGATAAAATCCATGGAGATGGTTTCCCATTTCCATTCTGGGATGGGTAAAGGGTGTAATAGTCCTGTCGGGTGTCGATGTTCTACTTTAACCTGTTGGCATTCTATGCATTGGGCCAAATATTTGGCTACGTCCTTCTTCAATCCCGACCAGTAAAATTGTTTTTGGGTGGCAGTAATCATTTTCTGGTATCCTGGGTGACCAGTGTAGGGTCTTTTATGTAGTTCATCCATGATGAACCTCTTCAAGTCGTCACGATTGGGAATGTACAGTCTCTCTCTGTAGGTGAGCAGGCCTCCATCGGTCATTTGATAGCCTTCATATTTTTCCCCAGTGAGTTCTTGTTGTAGGTATAGGGTCACATTTCAGGCGAAGGGATATATTTCTTATGCCTCTTTGACTCTGTTCTTGACATCTGTCTCGCAGGTACTCACTATTGCCAGGTGAATTGTTCTCATGCTTCTGCTGAGGGCATCGGCCACCCTATTCTCCTTCCCTTTAATGTGTTTGATTTCAAAGTCAAATTCGCTAAGGAGGGACATCCATCTAGCTTGTCTAGCATTGAGCTTGGGTTGATCAAACAAATACCGTAATCCACAGTGATCTGTCATAAGCACAAATTTCCTTCCCAGGAGGTAATGCCTCCACATTTTTAAGGCATGCACTATGGCAGCCAATTCTAGATCATGAGTCACATAGTTGACCTCATGTTCATTCAATTTTCGGGATTCATAGCAGATCAACTTTCCTTCCTGCATAAGGACTCCTCCGAGCCCTTCTTTACAGGCATTTGTGCACACAAGGAAGTCAGCTTCTAGGTCAACGATTTTCAACACAGGTGCATGGGTTAGTAGATGTTTCAAGGTTTGAAATCTCTCTTCGCATTGCTGTGTCCACAGAAATTTTGTTCCCTTCTTCTGGAGGGTAGTGATTGGACAACCAATCCTAGAGAAATCTTTTATAAATCTCCTATAGTATCCCGCCAATCCCATAAAGGATCTAATGTCTGAGACATCCTTTGGGGTAGGCCATTCCATGATAGACCTGATCTTGTCAGGATCTATTGCCACCCCTTCCTCGGACAGAACGTGTCCCAAGTAATGTATTTGCTTCTGAAAGAAGTCACACTTGTTGAATTTAGCATAGAGTTGATGCTCTCTTAGTACTCGCAGCACAAGTCTAAAATGCTCTTCATGTTCTTCTCTACTCTTAGAGAAGATTAATATATCATCAATAAAAACTAGTACAAATTTATCTAGAAATTTACTGAGTACATTGTTTATTAAGCACATGAAAGTGGCAGGGGCATTGGTTAACCCAAATGGTACTACCATAAACTCATAATGACCATACCACGTCCAGAAAGCGGTCTTATGGATAGCTTCACCCTTGATTCGGACTTGATGATATCCTGACCTCAAGACAATTTTTGAGAAAACAGACGCACCTCCCAACTGATCGAATAGATCATCGATCCTGGGCAAGGGGTATTTGTTCTTTATGGTTACTTTATTAAGTTGTATGTAATCTATACACAATATAAGGGTGCCATCCTTCTTTTTCACAAACAGGACCGGTGCTCCCCATGGGGACACGCTGGGTCGAATATAACCTTTGTCCATCATTTCTTTCAATTGCAATTTGAGTTCAACTAACTCAAGCGTGCTCATCCGGTAGGGTGTTCTAGACACTGGCACCACTCCTGGTGCGAGTTCTATCGAGAAGTCAATGTCTCTTCTCGGAGGTAGACCCGATATCTCCTCTGGAAACACATCTCGGTATTCTCTCAGGATAGGGTGATCATCAGGGCTTGGATCTGCACCTTCAGTTGTTTTCAACACCTGTACTGCATATAGGGGACATCCCTTTCGGCAATACTTCCTCATTTGCAATGCTGATATTTGTCTCACCGAGACCGGTTTTCAGATCCCTTGAAGGGTTATCCTTTTTCCTTCTTCGCTCACACATTCTAAGGTTTTATGGTAACAATCCAATTTGGCTTTATGAGCGGCCAGCCAGTCCATACCAATCAACAGGTCGTATGACCCCAGGGGTAATACGTTAAGGGTTGCTTGGGTGGGGAATTTACCCAACATTAATTGGAAGGATGGTATGGCCTCTACCACCTTTCTTTTGGTGCCAGTGGCTAACTGTACCAACCATGGTTTAGGTTGCTTCTGTGGCTGTAGCTTACACTTATCAACACCTCTAGGGGATATATAACTCAAATTTGAACCAGGGTCAATCAAAACAGACACCAGATGGTTGAAAATCATACCTTCTATTTCCACCACTGAAGCTTGGTGGTCAGCTTGGTTATTATCCAAGGCTGCATAGATCTGTGGCACGCTCCTTGCCACGTCATTGACCGTGGTAGCTTCCTGCATGTTATAAATTTTCCGACTGTTCTGTTGTCGATGTGGACAGTCTCTCCAGAGATGCTCTCCTTCGCAATCCCAGCATTCCAAAGGTTTCCTCTTTGGGTTATCAGTCTTTACTGGTATAGGTCCAGAAGTTTTATTTCCGTCCACCAAGGGAAAATTCTGCTGGAGTACACTCCGAGTTGGGAAGTTCATTCTGGGATTCTTCTTGTAGTTTTTAAATCTCGAGGATTTGTTCCCCTTTTTCTGAAATCTCGAACCACTCTTCTGTTTCCAGTCTCCACGAGACTCTGCCAGATGTCCATATTGTTCATGACAATATGTTGCCTTTCTTATAGTGTCTTCTAAGGTCCTTGGCTCGTCGAATTCAATTCGGTTCCGGTATTCCTTGGGTAGCCCACTAATGAAGCGTTGCGCCTTCGCCTTCTCTGCTTTGATGTAGGGTACATATCTCAGTAAGTCAAGGAATTTGTTGACATATTTCTCCATGGTAAGTTGTCCCAGTTTGAGTTCATAAAACTCTTTAGCCTTCTCGTCGAAATACCTTTCCGACAAATACTTCTTCCGAAAGTACTTCTCAAACTGTTTCCAAGACAGGTCCTCCTCGTGGACCCCTTTCATATTCTTAATGTCTTCCCACCAGATGGAAGCCTTTCCGTTCAGATTGAAAGTGGCCACTCGGGCCTTCAGGTTATCTGAGAAATCATGGACTCTAAAATATTTCTTCATTCCAAGTAGCCAAGCCTCAGCTTCCTCTCCCTTCTTTATCTCGCCATCGAAGGAGGGAGGTTTGGCCTTTTTGAATTCCTCAAATTTATGACTCTTAGAAGTCTTTTTCTTCTTCTATTTCTTTTGAGAATAGGAACTGGTCCTGCTACTGGAAGAGCCTTCTGAATCGCCAGCTTCCTTCTCGGTGGAATCGTCTGGCACTGGTCCTTTACCTCTGGGGTGGACCTTTCTGGATGTGCTTCTCTCAGTGTGGCCGCTGACATGACCATGATTCTGCATCTTAGGTTCATGCTGCATTTGTCATTGTAGGTCGGATAAGCTCTGCAGTAGAACTGCATTAATTTCGGTTTGCTTTTCTTGTTCTTTCATCATCCTTTCATTATCGGCCTTGCAGCTTTGCAATTCGACCATGAGACTCCTCACAGTCTTAGCTAGGTCTGGAGGGGTTCCTATTTCTCTTATTTCGTCAAACTCTTCATCTCTGTTGTGGGAGCCTTCTCCCACCTCTTGGTGAGTCACCATACTCTGCGTCTGTAGATTCCCGCGGTTGATCGTCTGCTTGAGTGAAAAGACAAACGCTGACTATTAGTCAAGAGTTAAATTCATTTTTTTTACAAATGGCGCATAAATTCATAACTCTTTCACATGCATACACAGTCGAGTTTTCATTTTCCAAGTTCTTAATCCTGGACAGGGGGGTTAAGTCAGGGAGTTACTCCTCATAGAAGTGTTTTGAACGAAGTTTATGCGCGACTCGTGCATGAGCCCAATCAGGTCGAGTGTTGTAACCATGCTCTGATACCAATTTGTCACATACCCCCTACCTAAAATCAAAACTTTTCGTTGTTTTCTCAACAATGAGAATCCCCGGAGCTTGTAGTAGCAAAATGCCAATCCCCGATTCACAGGTCTTCTATTTACCTGCACGACTCTCTGTACATAACTAGGATCTTATGTCCCTTTCCATCGGGGTTTCTGTTTTCAACCATCCCGACTTGCTTAAATGCCAGTTAGCCTCCTAGGCTAAGCTCTTGGTTGCATGGCCTCTTCTATATGACCATGGTCTTAATCCCCATCGGGGCTACGAGGTTTCTAATGTCAAAATTCATTCACCCCCAAGACTCGCGATCCTTCAAATTCTGACGCGCTCCCTACGTGTTAGCCCTCCAGTCCAAGCCTGTGGTCCACTGCCTCTGTGACCATGGCCTTACCTCCTTTCGAGGCTACTCCTATCGAGTTTTCGGGGTTTCCAATGTCGTAATTCACGAGTCCTTAGAACTCACGATTCTGCGATCCCCGATATGCCCCTTCACACTGGCTATCCCTCTTGGCTATACTATGGTCCATGTGACCACTTACCATATGACTGCAACCGTATAACTTCCCATCGGAGTTTTTGGGTTTTCACTGTCGAATGCAACTTACCTCGTGGATCCCCAACTCCCAATATGCCGATACGGAAATGCGCACGACACCTGTCCTCCACTGTGACCCACACTCCTGTGACAAATCGGGAAATCGCGTATCGGGATATCGCGATTCCTGTTGCACTAGTTCACGAAACTCTCCAAGTCCCGAACTCCGACTCTTCGAGATCTGTTGACATGTGTTCCACCCAATGGATGGCTCAAAGCTCATCGGGATATCACGGATCGTGATTCCAAGCGGAAAGATTTCTTTTCTCTCGCAAATCCCGATTCTCTGATGCTCGACTTCCTTGGATCTCCCGACACGCATCCTCAACTATGGACGGCTCAGAGCTCATCGGGATATCGCGGATCGCGATTCCATGCGGCAATATTTCTTTGCTCTCGCAAACCCCAATTCTCCGATATGCCGATAGTTGGCCTCCCTATCAGGACTTTTTCCGGTGGCGCTCAATCGCTGCCACGTGTCCTTCCATATGGACAGTCCCGATCCCTCCGGGATTTCGAGACTTTTGACGTCCCCACTCTCACAGCCTCATGAACTCCAATATACCGATGTCGAATGTCCAGACTCTCTACGGATTTCGGACACCTGTCTCCCTAAAATGGATGGTTGATGGGTAATTGGGCCAAGATCTAACGGTCTAGATCCGTCCTTCTTGCATACACTCCAGAGACTAAACTCCGAGCATCTTAACCCGATCCAACGGCTCGGATTGTCCCATCTTGTGCATCTTCCACCACTTCGTGGATGTGGAAAGATCACTGGTCCAAATGTTCCTTTGGGTCTTGGGATCTACGATCCCAATTTCCTCGTTGTTCACGATGATAGAGGGAATAAGGGGCAAGGTATGTAACGCCCTCGTTACTTCCGTCAACCTAACGATCGTGAATGGCTATGGGTCCTCCGACGAGATCTCATCCGTTGACTTGTTACATATCACTATACTACTACCTCGGAACCTTAAGAGGGTCGTTCCTCCTCGTACAGGGTTAATAAGACATGTGCGTTCAAGTCCTTTTTCCGGGTTCTTGGTGAACCCGGGTTCTTGGTGAACCCTTCTAAGGAGGGATTCTCTTTGAAGAGATCCATACCGAGGCATTTTCAGAAGCAGATAAGGGTAAACAGCTTCCCGAGAACTGTTGGGCGCCTAACTTAGTTCGACTCATGCCTAGTTAAATTCATTTATTAACATAAGCCATACATGGTCTTTTTATTATAAACATATATCTAACATTACTTATCAAAACACTGCACAAACATTCTTCTACTGTAATTGTTCACTAGTTCACAGTTTATGAGTATATATGCCAACATATGAATTTCAAGATGTAATATGAGAAAAACACTTATCAGAAACAGCTTCAGAAGTGGGTGCGACTACTGAGAGGGGTACTCGTTTCCACCCAACCATAGGCATAGCGACTCCTGATGGATTTACCACTAGCCACCCCCAAGCTGAGACCACGATGTTGTTGAGACTGTGTCTCCCTGTCTGCCAGTGACCAGGAGCGAAGGTTGCAATCCTTCCTCTCTGCTATCACTCACTCTGTGTAATACCAGAGTTCCCCTCGCGTCTGCCCTCTCAATCGCCTCTGCCATACGCGTTATCCTCTCGCGAGGTTGCGTGTGGCGCGATTTCCCTCGCACTAATCAGGCCTGACGGCTCTACAGATGGGCGGTTCACCATCCCATCTCTCATCAAGCCATCCACCTACCATTCTGCGAGCCATTAATTTTCAGGGCCAGCGAGCCACTTTTTGTTCTCCGGGCCAGTGGAGTCCAAATACGGTATTTAATTCTCGGTGGAAGTTAACGCCACCTTTTTCAGGTGCCTTCCACCGCCATCGTGGTCTCTTTTCTGCACATCCCCTCTCAGCAGTCCTGCAATGATTCAAAATGTTATTCACATTCATTGACCTCTTCCTATAGGTCCATTTACATCACATATTCATACTTATTAGTTTGCCATAGTCCTTGGCTAGTCCAGTTATATTTACAAACTGGGGGAAACAGGGTGTTACACAATGGGCCTTGCTCCATAAGGTACAAGTCAGGTATTATGGTAAGTGTCATTTCAATACTTGAGGCATTTCAGTATGTTGTATTTAGACTACTTTAGATTTCATGACATATGCTTGGGCATTATGTCTTTTTCCATGCTTCACCTTGGTGGTTGACATTGTGCCCTAGTAAGTGGTCTTCCTTGGGATGGTCGATTTGCTACTAGGAACTTCCTTGAAGAGTCGTCGTATCATTCTCGACCATACTTACCACTTGTCATCACTTAAACCCCGTGTTTCCTATCTCTTGGGAATTTAGGTTGTATTGACCCAAGAAGGGGTTGTCCCTCATTCTGTGGGAAGAAGGGAATGAAGGCCCAGAGGGATTTTTTGGTTAAAAGACAAAATCCTATGTATAAAACTTCCAAATGCTTCGCCCAGGGATCCCCCAAGAAAACAATGAAACGCTTATCTATAAGAAAAAGGGGACCCACAAGAATAAAATGATATAATGCTTAGGGGGTTAGTTGGAGGACAGGAGAGCTCATCACAATCCGGCCTATAGGGATCATTGGTATCTAGCAGTATGACATTGCCATCATCTGGACACCAAGATAGGATAGTGGCTCTAAGTTCCACAACTAAGAGAAAGGGGGTTTCATCACGAGCCAGTCTTCTCATTGTCGCAAGGTATTTGTGAGAGACATTGTCATTATCTGGACACCACATCAGGACAGTGGCCTTCAACCCATCCTTAAAACATGAAAGAAACAAAGAATGGAAAAATGATAGGCTTGGAAAAACTTCATTGCAAACAAAGGTGCCACATACCCTCTATAAAGGAAACCATGAATGAGACACTACAACCCCTTGTATGTCATGAACCCCATGCACATTGAGTCTTGATCCTTAACCACTTCATCCACTTTACATGGAATCTTAGATAGGGATATCTTGGAAACACTCCTTGACCTAGGGAAAGATCTACCAAATAGGACACCTCGTCAACCCTCCCATATCCAAGCTTGGAAAGTCCCATAATGTCTTTGAGAACTTAATTGTTTGACAGGGTAATCTTTGATGCACATGCTTATGTGGCTCATTTGTTGACTTGATTTACTTATCATGATATTTTGACTTGAGATCCTTGGAGGGCGTGCTTATTTTTCTTTACAGGACCTAGTTGGTGGACAGTTTTGGAGGAACAAGCCTAGATTGGGATTCCATGGGGTTTGAAGCCCACAAGTGGATGTCAAGGGCCTACATGCCAGATGAGGGAGACATACCTTTGGAGGCCTAGAATACATTGTGGATGGCATAACCTATCCCTCACATGCCAAACATTTTTCCTAGTAGAGGCAAAACATCACCTTTGGAGGCATGACATCATCTAGGAGGGATAGGGTTTGGTGGTGAGGTTATCATTCATTGACACAAGGACGTTTTCAAGAGAAGGAGGCTTTGACCATGAAGAAATGACTTGGATGATTCACATGTGTCTTTTAGAAGCCTAACTACACTCCTCCAACACCAACGACTTGCTCCTAGTGTCAAAACGTCTCCTAAAGGGGTGACGTCCCTTTAAGTTAGGGTTTCTTTTTGTGTAAAAGTAAATTTTAAGTGAATTGTTTAATATTATTTGTATAAAGGGGAAAGATTAGGGTTGTTGACCCCTAGTTTTGTGGTTTACCCTAAAATTATGTGGACAAACTATTTTGGAGACATTTTGTATAAATAGAGATCATAAGATCTCATTTCAAACATAACTCCCCAATTGTGAGAAGTATTGTACTGAAATTTTATCTATATTTCGCTAGTTCTCTCTCTTGTGATCATGTTTATGGATATCTCTTTGGTTATTTGTTGATGGAAGTGATGCGCTAGCCTTGGAAGGCTACTCTCTTTCTATTGTGTTGGTTTGTCTTAGCTTTTTCCTTGAATTGGTAAGGTTTTTACATTGTTTCTATCATTTGTTGTTCAAGTCAAGGTTATTTGCTAAAGATAGGTGGGAAGTATAAGGGCATACAACCCCACTTTAGTCTCCATCACTTTATGCCTACATGTTATTGGTTTAACATGGGTTTTCTAAGAGAAGTATAAGGGCATACACCCTCTTATCCTAAACCATAGCTAGAGATACTTGCCTTGGAGAGTAAGAGGATTTACACCCCCAAGGAGGTAGTACCTATAGCTCTTTCTTTGCTTGACTCCATTAACCCAATTAGTGAAGACACTAATCATTTACTTGTTTCATTGGAGAAATAAATTGATGCCTTGGTAAACAAGATTTTTTTCAAGTTTTTAAGTTATCTCTTTGGGAAAGTGTTCCTTGAGCCTTTGGCTCCCTTGCCTCATCGAGGCATCCCCTTTCAACCAAAAACTTGTGTTTATGTTACAAAACTAACCTACAGCCAATAGGGCTGCAGAAAACTAACCTTCTAATGCTTAATAACTCCTAAACTAACCCTAGGATTTAGCCCTAACTTTTCCCTAACTCTCTACTAAGCCTAGTGCACCTATTGGGCTAGTTAGAGGTGGTTTCTTGTGGCTGATTTTTCTTTTGTTATGCTTGGTTTTCTACAACCATAAGGCTGATAATATCACTTCAGCAAACTTTTGTTTCATCCTCCCTCTTTGTGCTAAATTTATTGCTTAATTATTGGTGATTTGAGCTAGCTTTCACTAGCTTGTCTCTTGTCTATTTTATCATATGCTTAGCACTTATATTGTAGCCTTTTCTATATTTATTGAGATGATATATATCACTTATCTTTGATGCAATTAATGACAACAAGCTTAACTTGTTTTTCCAACTAACATATTACATTATATGCATTGTTTTCCTTGTCTCTCGGGCAGGTATTCACACTTGGAAGATCACTCAACTCTTTTGGAAACCCTTGAAACTTCCCAAGAATCTTTCCCAAGATCTTCATACCACTTAGAATTGACCTCTAGGGACATCCATTTATACTTATCGGTTTCCCTCTCATTTCCCCCTAGAGTCACCAGGATTCACCCCTTGAGGTGACTACCTCACCTATAAAGTGACGAGGACACCTGCCTAAGGCAACTGTGGGTAGGTTCCCTCCTATTTGTCACCAAATGGTGGTTGGGTCAGGTTTTTCCCAACCTAATACGTGTGTGATAATATTTCCTTTAAATAACTAATCTTGATTCTGAATAAGTCTTCCGGCATGGCAGTAGGATCTTGTAAATATTCATGCAGGAGCTCCATTCCATTATTTTTCCCTCTAAGAAATTTTTTGGCTTCTTCTCCTTTGTATGTTAAGTTTGGCTCTGGTAGTTTTAACATATTTTTTAAGACCAAAGGTGCCAATGAAACATGGGAGCCTCTTTGTAGAGGAATTGCTCTTCTATTCTAGAAAAATTTATCAATACACCAGGTGACAATCTCTTTACACTTGAAAACCTCAGGGACACAACCAGGCGGAGCTATTCCTGATGTCCAAACCTTATTATTATCTTTGTCTAGTAACATTGAATAGTACCAATATGACCTCGACCAATGGTAATTTTGATCTTCTCTGGCAAATAGATTCAAGGTATCCCCACAGAAATGTTGTTTTCTTTCAACCATCTTGAACAGGTTGACATGATTCTCTGTAATACTGCTCAGAACAGTGAAATAATATTTAATTTAGATCCTTGATGAAAGCATTAACCTGGAATAAATGTGATTTTCCTTCATAGAAACATCATTAATAAAATCCTTTTCAGAATTCAATTTAGCAGTTGAGTTCATAGAATTAGCATTTAATATGACTCGAGAACTGTGAAAGAGAAATGAGACGTCACGACGGGGTGGCAAAGTGGAAGATTTAAAATGAAAATGTGAGTCTGTGAGTCTGAGAGTCCATTGTGATAAGAAAAATGTCTAAGTATTGATACTTGTCGGACGGACTTGTGAAGACGAGGATATACAAAGAAAAGAAATTGTGGGTCAATGAGTCTGCGAGTCCGCAAATGAAAAATAAACTAAGTGTTGGTAAAAGGTTCAAGGAAGAAAATTGATAGACCGTGAGTCTGTGATTCTACCAACCCATGAATATAACAAAATGACATAAGTATGGAAAAAGCATAGGTTGTGGAGGTAAGACATGACAATGAAAATTATTTGAGGGAAACATACTTAGAAAAAATACAAGTGCAGAGTAATGAAAAAGAAAGAAGGACTTATGAGGTTCAACCGAAGTGTCCATTTTTTCCAAGGTCGTGACAAAGGAGTTCAAAAATCAATACCACCAACATCGAGGTACATAAATGGTTTGGTGCTCTTGATTAAATTCCAATCCCATGCCCTCATACATGATAGAATCCAATGAAAATGTTGCAATCCCACCGATCCTGAAACCATGAAAAACATTAAGTCAACTGAATTTTGAATGGGATATGAAATTATAATTTCTCTATATGAAGTATGATGAGGTTGGAACCACTCAAACATCTTGAAACAATTAATGGTAATGTTAAAATTTTAAGTAAAAGGGTAAAATTGTCCTTTTACTTCAAGAATTTAACATTACCATTAATCGCCAATTTTTTTTGTCAATCCCTTTTAAAGAAAAACTGAAATTTTTTTATTTTGGTGGGGTCATGTACCTACTCGGTCAAGTAAGTATGGATTCGACCAAGTAGGGTCAGTTTGGTATCTAATCGACCAAGTCATGCTTTGACTCGATCGGTTTAGTACCAAACCAACCAGCGAATTGAGTAAGAAGACGAGTCAGATCGATCGCCCATCAACTTGGCCAAGTTGAGTAAGTTGATTTGACTTAGACTGATTCTAAAAACATTGGGTACAAGGAAAAGAAAATTGTATTGCAGTACATTTCTCTTATTGAGAAATAAGGGCCCAAGGGGGTAGTAGAGAAAGTTCTTGTTGGGAAACAAACTACAATACCTAATGACACATCAAATGAAGATTCTGGGATTAAATCATAAGAAGATCCTACATAAGCACTTGAAGAAAATCCATAGGAATGGAATAAACAAGAAGAAGAAGCTAAGGAGATAAATGTCTCAAAGGAACCACATGTTGAAGACTCAAAGAAAGAAGAATCGATAGCTAAGGTTGTTATTTATTGCCACTATTAGAGATATAAGGCTTACTCATGTAATAAAGTCACCTTAGTGAATTTAGGTTAAAATATTAGGGTTTTGGTATCTCAATCTCTTTGTAAGAGTGAGGACCCTCATTGTAATAGTGTACCAGTCAATAATAATAGTGTTCAATGTTCATGGAGATCATTTTTCCGGTATCATAGCCTTACCTAGGGTTTATTTGGTTCTCGAAATATGGTATCAAATAAGGATGGTCAAAGGTTGAAGCTTAAATATCAGAGGGTTCAATTATTTGTTTGAAATCATGGGTCAAATTAGAATAGTTACCACTGTAGTTCTGGTTTAGCCACCATTTAGAGATATATATCGTTAAGAAGAAAGTCACTAGGAGGAATGATTAATTGTTTCATGTAGTCGTCATTCAATATCATCTGTCAGTTTTATTAATCAAGCTGCCAAGATAAGCCTCCCACGTTTTTAGAGCTATTGAATTAAGAAGTCTCCATTTTTTAATCCAAATTTGTACAACCACCCGAGCTTCCATTTCAAATGCTAAAATGTCAGATCAAACTAGTGAAGAACAACCTCCAAGTTTGCTTGAGCCATCACAGAGTTAAAGGTAGAAAAAAAAAAATTCCATACAAACTAAGTGTCAAATATGTACAACCTATATACTATACAATCCATACAATACGTACTTGTATGTAGTGGTAATTTTCAGTGAGTTTTTGTTTTTTAGTTTCAGAAATTTTATTTCAAGTTGTAATTATTTTTTAGCAACGAAAAAGATCATATCTAATCAATCATGAGTATGTTGTTAGAGAAGTACTCAAGTTTCAATTTTCATACATGGAAAGTGAAGATCCATATGAAACTAATAAATAAAAACCTTTGTTGAATTGTCAAAGGAACCAAGGTAGCACCTGTAGATCCGAATAAGTTGATAGAATGGGAGAGAAAATATGATAAGGAAAAATCCATTATTGGCCTTTGCATTATTATGTGCCACATCACCACCACATCACACACACATGCCTACCTTGTCAGCTGGTACAAATGATGAGGATCCACATGGATGCCACGTGAATAGTGAGCGAGAGAGACCTGTACTCTTCAAAAGACCCTAACTTACAATCATGAACTCAGAGTTTTGCACATTTATAGTCATTGGAAATCTCGCAAGGAGAGGAATATATCTATGATCTTGAGATTAGATTTAGAAGGGTGGTTAAGGAGAGGAATTTTTGAAACCCTAATTTCCTAAGGACACTTAAGGGGGTTGGGTGTATTACAAATCTATTGCGGTTGTTTCTTTCATAGAATGCAAGTTTCGGTTGGCCATCACCTTTAATGGTTCTCTTTTCTTCTATTAGAAATGATGTAATTATTTCATCCATACTTTGTGAAGGTAACTGACTCAAGGTAAATATAACACTACTGTATTTTTGGTGGGAAAGTGTTCGGGAGAATAGCTTTGGCATCCTCCTCATCAACTACTTCCTTGAATTCTCAAGATGTCTGATAATAGATATTAGATCGTTGATGTGACTTGACATAGTGGCTTCAAATGACATCTTAAAGTTGAATAACTATAATTTCAGGGAGAATTTTGCATTCACTACTTGTGTCCCAAATAACTTGTTGAGATTTTCCCATATCTCTTTGAATGATTTGTCCATATCTACATGATGCAACTCTAAATATGAGAGGGAAATAAATAAAAGAATTTTTCTTACAAATAAATTAAAAAAAAAAAAAAAATTTAATTTGTATATACCGCGTCTGATTCCAAAGGTGAATTTGATGGAACCTCACGCAGAATCCAACAATAAATCTCGAATCTCGACAACATAAGACGGTCGTAACTAACTGAAATCAATAGTTCCCATCCCTTTCGAAATTGGAGTTGCATGACATATAGTCGGTCGGAAAATCCTACTCGGTACACAAGCCTCCCTTGAACTTTCCAAATGGCTTCTTCAAAAAACCCCATTCCCTGCAGGATCTAACAACTACAATTGATCTTGATCGATGGGAAATATCTATGCGGTCTTCCCAAACCACATGACAATTAGCGTGCGCTCCCAAAGTACGATAGGTCCAACAGAAAAGATCTACTATGATCTATGATCCAGATCCTCTTGGATTTTCCCAACCAACTGATCCTTAACAAATTCCCTAACTCTAATGTATCTAACATTCAGTATTTAGTCAACCAGACGAATTAGATCCTTTTTGGTTAAAAAGGGGTGTGACCTTTAGTTGATCAAGCATACTTATTCAGAAAATGCAATACCCCAACTGGCCCTCCAAACAAATTCTTTCAAAAATAGTTTTCCAATGGATCCAACAGCTGGCGGTTCCCAGATCCATCAGTCCATAGAAAGAAATAAAGAAAGAAAGAAAGTATTTTTAGCGTCCATGAGGCTAAAAATAGCCTATGGAACAGATTGCTTTTCCATCTGGCTTTTGTATTCGGCCCTGATTGGGACAGATTGCATATGTTTGCAGATTCTCAACCTTCACGATGGTTAGCAAGTATTATACACTCTGATGGGTTTTCATTAGATTGGTTCCACGGTGAAATTGATAACTCCGGTCCTTTCGGTTCGACTCTGGCATATCAACAGTCCTCATCCTTTCAGGCTCGCTCCTTCAATTTTTCTCTCTCTTTCTGAATGTCATCCATCCCACTCTCGTAGATCTTTGTGAAGACACACACTCCAATCAACTCTCGTATTTTCATAGTAGGGATACTCCAATCAGTCTCGAGGTTATACCAAGTCCTATGGCACTTCCAATTTCCAAATCCTGAATGAAGGGTCAAGATTGACTCTCGCCATCTAATCTATGGTCAAGAGTTCTTCAGGGAAACACAGAGGGGTCATATGGGTGGACTTCTAAGCCAAGCTTGGCCCTTGTCATAGCTTAAGAAAATTAAAACTCAAGGGAATAATGTCATTCCCCGAGTGAAAAACTCTTCACCTCTCTTTCGTCACTTGCAAGGATTCTAGCTAAGGGATTTCAGGTCAATGGCCCATGCAAACAAAGGATAGGGAAATTCTACTAGCATCCTTCCCTGAAACCATGATTTGCATCCTGCAACTTTCCATTTCAAAGAACAAGAAGGTCGTAGAGATTTCAAGAATTGAAATTAGGGTTTATCACACCTACGATCAATGGGTATCCTCCCTTCTTTATTTGTCTTAAATATACATACAATTATCAAACTTAAAAATTCATTCATCCCATTCAGAAACCTTCATAAATTCATAATTGCAAGGCTAACATTCATTCATTAGGATTTTGACAAAGAGCACAAAGAACACTTATTTTTCTTCCAGAATAGAAGTCAGTATCCCAACTAATTGAGGGTGTATGTCGTTCCACCAACCTTAGGCTTTGTTGTACGTGTGCTTTCTACAACATGCCACCCTCTTGTCAAGCCATGATATCACCAAGGGAACACACAAGTTACTCACAAGTATTGGGTTTTAACATGAAGGTCACTCTCCTTCACTAATAGGGAAAATCATAATCCCTTCCACTTGTTGAGTCCAGGGCCACCACGAGCTTCCCAGATGCCTTCCCGAATATATTTCCTTTGTACAAGGGAGTCCCTTCACTCTTATATTCTCCCTCAGCACCCTCCCCTTACCAATGTCATTTTATGTCCAGCAAGCACCAACTCGTGGCCCTCTCTACTCAACTTCAGGTTTGGGTATTCTCTGCCTCAATTCGACCACAAAATCCCTGGGTAAGTGATCTAGGAGGATTCAGAACGGTCAAAGAAATCTAGGAGGATCCAAAAATGTTCAAAAATTGATATTCTCGTATTCTCTTGAAAATGACTCCATTGCGTAGAGTTCAGTGATAGCTTTCCAACGACGCAAAAATCGCCTCAAATGAAGTTTGTATGCAAAATTTACGGTTGGTCAAAGTTTTGTTCAAACAAGCAAAATGGGGGTGCCGTGTGGCAATACCACAGGTTGCCACGTAGTATGTCCGTACAATTCATACAATTGACACATGACGTTATGATGACATCATCATGGTAACATGGCAGCATGACATGCTACCATGTGCCACTCGGAAATGATATTTTTTAGGGTCCATTTGGACCAATAAAAATGTGCCACATGTCATCTGTACAGATGATGTGGCATCTGTACATTGACGTGACAAGTACATGTGGAAGGTGATTGAATGTTGAGGTGGTAGATCCGTATAGTGACATGGCAGAAAGGTGGACCAATGACAGCATGACATGTGGACTAATTAGAGAGTGCCACGTGACACTCTTTGATTGGCCAATAATGGCTAAGGGAGAATAAAATTCGTTGGCATCAATGGGAATTGAACCCATAACCTCCTCCAAAATATTCCAAGGAACGTGGCACTATCTAATTGGCCAATAATGGCTAAGGAAGAGTAAAATCCATTGGCATGGATGGGAATCGAACCCATAACCTCCAGTAGAATATTCCAACACCTTAACTATATTCCCCTACTAATAAACCATAGTTTTGTCTGTTATAACAAAACAATAAATATTATATTTAAGTTTAAACAATACATTCTGAGAATAAAGGGGCTCGGTTAGGCTACTCACGCCTATTTAAACCTAGCTCCGGACAAGCTACAGGACACGGAAATGCATGCCAAAGAGAGGGATTACATAGAATTTTGTGCCAAGTTCATAACTTTGCCTCATTTTGCATGCAAGAGGTGTCCCACTTTTGGGTTTGTCTCGTTTTTTGTGCCATAGAGTTCTTTGAGGGAAGTATAGGGTGTTTATACTCATTTTTCTCATAATTTAAAGGGGGATCTAATGGTGATGTATATTTTATGTAAAAATGCTATGTATGAAAATTCTTACTCCAAATTGTCGTGTATGAGACCCATAGTCTTGTTGTGTGTGCAAAAGGGGGTCTTTAAGCACCGGTTCATAACATAGTCAAGTTTATACTCATTTTTCTCAGAATTTCGTGAGGAATTCAATAATGTCGTCTGTTTCTAGGACTGAGTAGCAAAATTGAAGAGTGACATCAAATTTGGCATTGTAATCCCATTTATTGTATTTTTTGGCATTTTGAGAATTAATAAGGGCGGTCTATTTCTCTCCATTTTGGAACTTATTATTTCTGCAAATTATATTCATCAGTTAATGAAGTTTTGTGGATAATTAAGCATTTTCACATGTTATTTGCAAATAATCAAGTCGATCTTCAATTTTCTGAATTTGGTCAGTTGTTTATGTGTATTTATGAACTAATTGAAATCTAAGGATTTTCAGGCTAAATTGGTATCAAATCTTGTTGATATATCGAATCAAGTTGGTATCAGAACTCATTTGGTATTTTTAGATCAGTAAGCTTCCTATTTTCCTCTCAAAATATTTGCTCCTCTCCTTCGCCTTTGTGCACTCCTCTTCTTTATCTCTCTATCTAGAACATTCTCCCCTTGCTCACCAGGTTTCCTCATTTTCTTCTATCATAATCTTATGAGAGTCAGACTCCCCAATCAAAGGGGCACTTGTTGTGGTACTTATGGCTGACCCCTTTAGTTGATCTAGTCGTTCTCCTTGTACCATCTCTGAAGGAAGACTTAACTTCTCAACAACCATGTCTTTTCTCATTAATTGATTCCTTATGGAAAAAGGAAGGTAAAATAATTCAACCAGATTTAGGCACTAAGGATTTTCTTAGGTGAAGGTTAATTCTTTGGGAAAACAAGGCTATTCCTAATTCTCCCTCACCGGTTCCAACTCATGGTATCATGGCCACTACTTCAAGGCTTCACCCTTGAATCATCTTATTGACAATTGTCATTAAACATAAAACATAATTACATTGTTTGTCAGACACGATCCTTTAGTATTAATTATAATTACAAACCGGGGGAAAACATGGTGTTACAGGATCAACAAAAGACAAAGAGGAAATAGAATGCCACTATTGCAAGAAGATGGGTCAAGCAGCTTGGAATTGTAGACAGTGAACCAATGAAGTTCTTAAGGGAAAGGTAAAATGTAAACAACATATAGCAAGTGTAGCCATGATTGAAGATCCATCGGATGTTGATAGTGGTGAAGAATCTACTAAAGAAAAGGGATTTTATGCATTTTAGGAAGCTCGCACTTTAAAGATAGGAAGGGATCAGTTAACAACTCAAAATGGATTGTTTCCCAGTGAGTTCAGAGGTTGTGGATCTATGGAAATATCCCTCATTAGTTGGAGAGGCACGCATGTGGATTACAGTGAAACGTGACATGCATGTGGATTGTTGTCCAGTAATTGACTTTGGGATATTCGTAACTTGGGAGTTTGGGGAGGTGGAATCTGGGAACTAAGGAATCAACTCAACAAATACACCATTATGAGGATTATAATGCAGCTTGATGGAGCTCAAACTGGTTTGGGGACTATGTTCAAAGAAGAAGTTTCTAAAAGATGTTATCGATGTTTAGTGTTCAGTTTATGTGTTTTACATTCGGTATATGTATTTGATTTCAGTTTTTTATTTTTCACCATTGTATGCCTTATGGGGTATTAGAGATAATAGGATTACCCATGTAATAAAGTCACCTAAGTGACTTTAGGTTAAAATATTAGGGTTTTCATATTTTAAGGTTTTGGTCTCCTAAGCTCTTTATAAGAGTGAGGACCCTCATTGTAATAGTGTACCATTCAATAATAATATCATTCATTGTTTATGGAGATCATGTTTTCGGTATCATAACCCTACATGTGGTTTCTGGGGTTCTCACAATAGCCACCCCCACCACTCAGAGAAACAACAATCATCAAGGAAAGGATATGAGCGACAAAAAACTTACTATGGATCTACAGGGAACCAGAAAGGAAACTAGTACAGAGACATATGGAGGACTAAATGAAATTCATGGAGATATTAGAATAGTGTAGCGAAGACATGGATCACTAAGAGAAATCATAATCAATATCAAGGAGGAAGGGCCACAACCAAACCCTATGCCCACATTTCTCTAGGATGGATGGATGCTCATGCATGATACCAATTGACTACATTTCTCAATAGGTCATATATTGTTAATTTTAATGTTGCTATTAGGTTATTTTCAATTTACTAGAGCATTCAATGCATTTCCAAAATAATAGCATAAAGAGGATCACTGAAAGAAACACAATCACAAGGTACACAACATTTTATCCTGGCAAACCCTCATGGGCCAGAAAACCCAGCAAAAACTTCCTCAATAATAGATTTCCAATACAATGCCAAGACTAAGACCAAAACACCAAAGATAATCCAAGATTGAGCATGCGCCTCTCTTCTCCTTCCTCGTACAACTGCAACTTCCTTCAAGATATGCACACTAGATGAGTGAGTGAGTGAAATGAACAAGTGAGGCGCCATCCTCACTTATAAATACTAGTTGAGGAGGTACTAAGGTCGTGTCTCTTCACTAAGTAGGGACGACTTCTTCCAAGAGTGGTTAAAACCACTTTATAAACCCTAGGGGCCGACTTTACAAATACCCCCATATAAATATGGTTTGACCAATCCACAAAAGGGGATTTGATCTAAGATAATAACTCAAATGTAATTAGAATATTCTTCGAAGTTACAATATTTCAACATATATATGGCTTCTTCCCATGTTTCGAGGACAAAACATGCCAAGGGGGGTGGAATGTAATGTACCTAGGGATGTACCCAAGGGGAAAACAAATGTAATATGGCTATAATAATGGAAAAGGCCCACTATGTAATTAAAAAATAATAATATGCCCACTATGTAATTAAAAGGAAATAATATAATAATAAGGGATAATTGGCATAGACCCCTAGGAATTCTCATGAAAAAATATAAATACACATGAGTATCATTGTATTGAATGTGTATTGGATTGTATTGTTTTGTAGCAAGCATGGATTCTAGAGTGATTCCTTCCAAAAGGAATAATTGTTGGTCGTACCCTACCTTAAGGGCTCTTCTCCCTATATTTTTGGTGTTGTTCATGGTATTGGAGATATTACACACTCACCTAGTATTTTTTTTCCTATGTTCATTAGTCTATGTTGAGGGCATCCCTTGGTCTGGGATATTTTCCCCTAAATGAGAACATTCTCCCCTAGATGAGGCGCCACATCCTCTTCAGTCATTACTCATTTGTACTTCAGCTAGACTAGTAGAGACAAGTATCGGATGGAAACCTTGGAATTATCACCAAGTGTTGCACACTCACCTTGGAATCATCACCAAGAGGGCACACTTCACATATATGAGGCTAGGAGAGTGATACACATGTGCATGCATGGGATTCTCTCCACTCCACTTGTGTGAAATAGTGAACTAATAACTGCATGGCCAATTAACTAGAACTACGTGGTAGTTCACTCTGGTTTTTGTCAGTGTATGTCCACATCTATGTAGATCACTACTATGGCGCATTAGATCGACCACTACGGTGCATTAGTTCAGCCATGTAGAGTATACCAGATGTAATTTTTCATTCTATCATTATGTGGAATATAGTTCTTTCATTCTCTCTCCAATTCTTCTCTTCTTCTCTCAACTTAGCAAGTTTTGTGTTCATTGTTGCTAGCTAGATTCTTTGTGCAGGTTTCACTCCAATTTCACATGGTATCAGAGTCCACAGGTGCTAGGAAGAAGGCACACAAACTATCTATTGCAGGTTCAAAAAATTCTTACGCCATACAACTACTTCGATTGGAAACCAAAGATTCAACTTCAACTCAAAAGCAAAGACTTATATCGAATAACCATGGCAACAGAAACAGAACCGACATCCGCCATTGAAAAGTCCAAATATTTCAACCGAATGGACGAAGCTTTTGGAATTCTTTGCTTGTCTATTTCTCCTAAATTATTATTCCATGTTGAATCATCTACAACTCCAAACGATGTTTGGACTACTGTAGAGGGCCTCTTTGGAAATCTATTTGAAATCCATGGTCATATTCTAGAGAATGAGTTAATCTCATTAAATCTGAGCAATTACGAGATTATTCAAGACTTCTTCACAAGGTTCAAAGCCTTGCTACTTCAACTCAAAAGATGCGAAATAGATAAATCAACACAAGGATATCAGCTAATCCTTTCCATTATTTCGAAGCTAGGTCCAAAGTACTCGGTCTTTGTCTCTACATTTCACACTACAAATCTTATAGCGAGTGCAACATGGAAACTGCCTTCGCTGAATGCGTTCATAGAATCCCTCATTCATGAGTAAGACAAGATCATAAAGATGGGAGTTCTCAAGATCTCCAAAGCACATGCACTTGTTGTGCATGAAAGCAGTAAGGATAACTCCAAGTCAAAGCAGAAAGGAAAAGGAAAGAAGGATCCTGATAAAAAAAAAAGGAGCCAACTTCAAACCCTCTCAGGAATCTTCTAGCTCAAAAGTATGAAAGGGAAAGAACGGGAAATCAAAGTGAAAATATTGCAATCATGGTTATCATCTTGAATCTTCTTGCATGAAGAAAACCACTGAACTCATGGCACAAACACTCCAACAAAACAATCTTGGGGACTGCATTCCTGAGAACGCCAAGAAGAAGACTGGAGAAAACGCACCAAAAAATCAAGGTAATGCACATGCTTTAATTGTAATCAATTACTCTTTGGATGAATGGACCATTGATTCAATATAATCACACCACGTGGCAGCCACAAAGGATGTTGTTTCATCTTTAAAATCATGCATGGGTCCTCTCATTCTAATGGGAGATGACTCTCCAGTAGAAGTCTATGGACAATGGGGAGTGAATTTTGGAAATGGAAGTTTCGAGAATGTCTTGCATGTTTTGAAAGTCTCTATAAATCTACTCTTTGTTTACCAAATCACACAAACAGGAACGGGAAAGAGGGTTGAATTCACCCTGGATTTCATGACCATATTTGACATGGAATATAACTCCCAAATTGTTGTTGGTGAGGTAAATCATCAGTCTAGATTGTACACATTCTCTAAATTTGTTGCTAAATCATATTCTACATTGCTACTAACTCATGCCAATGATGATAGTAGACTTTGGCATGAACGATTTGGCCACCTAAATTTTAGGTACATGCAATAGCTCAACAAACAGGGGATGGTGAAAGGCTTGTCAGACATACAATTTTATGATGGAGTATGTCAAGGTTGTGTCCTTGGAAAGCATCTGCTAGAGAAATTTGAGAAAGAGAAGGTATGGAGGGCCTCCTCTCCCTTGGAGCTTGTTCACAGTGACCTCATGGGGCTTTTCCCTCATCCTTCCATAAGTAAGGAAAAATATGTGTTGGCATTTATTGATGATTTCTCGAGGCATACGTGGGTGTATTTTCTCAGGCAAAAATCTAAAATGTTTGAGCATCTCAAGGATTTCAAAGCACATGCAAAGAAGTAGTTGAGGAAGATGATCAAGGTCCTTCTCATAGATAATGCAGGTGAATACATAAACAAGGATGTACAACATCTTTGTGATGAAGAAGATATTCAGCTGCATCACACAGTTCCATACACTCCATAACAAAACGGTGTAGCTAAGAGGAAGAACCAGTCTCTAAAAGAGATGGCAAGTTGCATGTTGCACCGTCCCTCTAAATTTTGGCCTGAAGCAATAAATTGTGCCACATACGTACAAAACATATCTCCTCATAAATGTGTGAAAGAAATTACACCCTTTAAAGCCTCGAGTGGCAAGAAACCAGAAGTCACACACTTCCCCATCTTTAGATCTTGTGCATGGGCCTGCATACCTTCAAAAAAGAGGAAGGCTTTGAATCGTCAAATCCAAGAATGTATCTTTGTGGGTTATCCCAAAGAAAGGGATATAGACTGATAGATCCTTCAATAGAGGAGTTGATCATTGAAAGGAGTGTTTGATTTGAAGAAATTTCCCTGTGTGCATTTCAAGAACAACATGCAGAAACTTTTGTGCTTCCTCTTGAAGCAGATATCAAAGAAGATGCATCTTGTCACTTGGATCAAAGTTCAGATCTAATTCGAAATATCATGAGCATGCATGTGAAGATCCATATCCAAGACCTAAATGGACACAATCCACCCTATATGCAGCAGGTGATCTTGTGGATGATCATGTAGATCTGAGGATAAGATCCCAATTTGAGGGAGCTCCTCATGCAGTCACAGCCACAGAACCAATAATGCCCATGCATTGTTATATGTTTCTAGCATCAGACCCTTAGACCTATGCAGAGGATGAAGGGAATCCTTACTGGGAAGCTACCATGAACAAGGAGTACAACTCCCTCATCGAGAACCAAACTTGAGACTTGGTTCCGCTTCCATCAGATCAGAAGCTTATCAGAGGCAAATGGGTCTACAGGACGAAAAAAACAACAAATGGACTTGTGAGAAGATACAAAACAAGGTTGGTGGCCAATGGCTTTCAGAAAGTTCATGGGATCTATTACGACAAAACATTTGCTCCAATGGCCAAAATGGATTCCATTTTGTTAGCTTTCAATATTGTGGCAGCAAGGAAGTGGGAGGTTCACCACATGGATGTGATGAATGCATTTCTTCACAGTGATCTCCAAGAGGAAATCTACATGGAGCAGTCACAAGGGTACGTACAGAATCCATCTCTATTTTGAAGACTCAAGAAATCACACTATGGCCTCAAGCAGACACCTAGAGCATGGTATGCTAAAATGGATTCTTACTTACTCTCTCAAAATTTCATTCATTGTAAATATGATCCAAATATTTATATGTTGAGAACTTGTGACTCTATTGATTATATTGCTATATGTAGATGATCTATTAATCACGGGTAGTTTAGTCTCATCCATTGCTACAGCCAAAACAATTTTGCATGACCGGTTTGCCAAGACAAACATGGGCCTATTACACTACTTCCTTGGTCTTGAAATCAGTCAGGTTGATTCATGGATTAGGATGGCTCAATCAAAATATGTTAGAGATCTCTTGGTCTGATTCAACATGACTGACTGCAAGCCAATTGCCACACCTTTCATATCTAGGGTGAAGCTCGAAGATGGCAGGGATACACCATTGGTCGATTGTACCAAGTATCACCAACGAGTGAGAAGTCTCCTTTATCTCACTCACTCCCGGCCAGATATCTCATATGTAGTGGGATCAGTCACCATATATATGCAAAAACCGCATGAGTTGCACTAGAAAGTTGTCAAGCACATCCTCATATATGTCAAAGGTACCACTATCCATGGGATTCATTATGCAGCAGGTTGTACATTGGATCTCATCAGATACACTGATTCAGATTGGGCTACCAATAGCACATATCGCAAGTCCACTTTAGGATATGTTCTCACTTTGGGTTCTAACCCCATTTGTTGGTCCAGTAAAAATCAATCAGTGATTGTTTTATCATTAGTAGAGATTGAGTAGAGAGGTGCGATAAATGTCACAACTCCAGCCATTTGGCTACAACATTTCCTTAAAGGGGTTGGTATCATGTTTCATTTCCCAACTGTCATCTCGTGTGACAATCAAAGCACACTAAAGTTTTGTCGAGATCCAATACAGAGAGAGAGAACAAAACACATCGAGATCCATATGCACTACATTAGAGGACTGATACATGGTGGGATCATCGACCTACAATATTATCCCTCTTCTGAACATACTACAAACATCTTCATGAATACTTTCATCAAGCAGAAATTCCACCTTTTGCGAGACCTCCTTGGGGTGAAGGACACATCTACCTAGTAGTTGTTTTTATTTTTCAGCATTTTATTTTGAGGGGGGGGGGGGTGTTCCCATGAGGTGCATCCCTTGGTCTGAGATATTCTCCCCTATGTGAGAATATTTTTCCCTAGATGAGGGTGCCACATCCTATTCAATCATTACTCAGTTGTACTTCAATTAGGCTAGTGGAGTCAAGTCTCACATAGAAACCTTGGAATTATCACCAAGTATTGCATGCTCACCTTGGAATCATCACCAGGAGGGTGCACTTCACATGCATGAGGCTAGGAGAGCGCTACACATGTGCGTGCACGAGATTCTCTCCACTCCACTTGTGTGAGCCAGATAACTGATGACTACATGGTCGATTCACTAGGACTAGTCAATGTATGTCCACATCTCTCTAAATCACTACTATGGCGCATTAGATCAACCACTATGGCACATTAGTTCAAACATGTAGAGTATATCAAATGTAACAATCTATTCTCTCATTTTGTGGAATACAATTCTTTCATTCTTTATCTCCGATTCTTCTCTTCTATCAACTTTGCAATTTTTGTGTTCATTGTTGCCAGCTAGATTCTCTATGCAGGTTTCACTTCAATTTCACACATGGTGAATGTTTTGGTATATTTGATGTTCAAGGATTTAATTTATGAAGTTTTGTGGTTGATTCTCTCTTTTATCTTTCAAGGTTTACTACAGATCCTTAAATGGAACATTTGGATTTGTTTCCAACAAGATAACTCTTGGGAAGGGGAATCCACCTAGACATCACTAGAAAGCATCTCTCATGACGGGAAGTCAACCTCATCCTCTAGGGAGTCAGAAGCCATACTAGAAGAGGAAATGGATGAAGATTACAACTAGTTCCCTCAAGAATTGTAATTTGGTGAAGGTGTGGGGAAATCTAGGGGGTAATGCCAAATTTATGGAGCACATCTACCCTCATCCTCACACATACTATAAACAACATTGCTCATGTTTGGTATTACTATGGGTTAAATTTACATACCTACTTTTGTCTTGCATTGTCAAAGAAACCTTTGCTCACAACTACCAAAATGGCTTTTCCTTGTTGGGCAGTGTCAATTGGGGAAGTATGGGAAGTTGAAAAGGGGTTCAAGGAGTGGAAAGATGAAGTGCATGAGTTGAAGGAGAATCTCACTAGTAAAGTTAGACTCTGTCAAGAAAATAGTTGCTCAATAGGAGAGAATGCCAGCAAAAGCATTATGAGAAGTTCAATGTCATGAAGGCCAAGCTTCAAGAGATTGAGGAGTGGGTTGCTCCCTCCCACTCATTGGTTGAGCACCTGTCATTTGTGGAGAAGTCAATGTGGGATGTGAGATCAAAACTAGTGTATATGGGGACAGTCCAAGAGAGCCAAGGGCCCCAGGCTAATGAGTCCTCCAATGAGTATGTCGTTTTGTCTAGTGATGGTGCCTCTAACCACCAATTCCTGGCGTTTTAGTCCTATGCACTACACACTACAACTTTTTGTATCATATTATGCGACAATCAGTGTTTTCGTTTCAATATATTATAGAAAGGTGTTGCCAAAATCACGATAATATCACCAACATTGTGATATTACCATTGTTTTAGGTGTTGGCAATATTATCACTCAATAATATCGTGATATTATCATACGGAAATAATATCACGATATTATCGTACAACAATAATATTGCGACATTATCGTAAATATCATGATAATATCGCGAGATGATCGAAAAAATCACCAAGACATGAATAGGCATGGAAATAAAGTTGAAAACTTGGTTTTTTTTGTCATTTTGCAAAAAAAAAAAAGAGGGTTTGGGGAGAAAAGGTAAAAGAGAGCATTTTTTCTTTAACAAGGATGAAGAGGAGAGGGTTTGGAGAGAAAAGAATGTTCCCCACCCCTCCATTTCACCCACCCTAGTAAGTAATGGTAAAAGTGGCATTCTCCTTTATCTTTTATTTTCATCATTTTACTTAAATTTTTAACATTACCATTAATTGTTTCGGGATGTTTGAGAGGTCCAAATCTCATTTGACTTCATATGGAGAAAGTAGAATTTTAGGTCCCATTCAAAATTCAACAGACTTTACAGTTTTCAGGATTTCAAGATTGGCAGTATTGCAACATTTCCACTAGATTCTATCATGTATGAAGATATGGAATTGGCATTTAATCAAGGGCACCAAGCCCTCTATGTACCTCGATGTTGGTGACATTGATTGTTGAACTCTTTTGTTATGACCCTAGTAAAAATGTACCCTTTACTCAAGTAAAATCACTTATTAGGCATGTTAAGCTTTTTCTATCTTATTTTAATGCTTAGAGGGTGGCATTGATGATGAGGATCTTAATATAGGCAATGATTTTGATGATATGCAGTTATTTGTTGTAGCATGGTTTTTTTTGGACTCTATAGACCATTTAGAGCCTCTTGGTTGATGTATTTTGGTTCAGAAATGGATTGCACTTGTTGCTATTTTGGTCATATGCACCCTTGCTATATACATGAGAAACTTTGCATATTCGTGTATAATTGTTTGGATTCATATGGATGCACATGAATATATATGTTTTTTTTCAAATTTTGAATATTTTATGTATTTTTTGGTCGGCCAGTTTTTTATCTAGTTTTTTTCCGGTTCACATTTTTGGGGTCGATCGGTTCGATGACCAGTCTAGTTCTAATAACACTAGCCAGGAAATGATTCAATGTTGATGTGTGATGTATTACAGTTTACTAGACGTCGTATACATCTTATATATGAGTTTTATTTTCATATTTCTGTAGCAATGCATTTATTTGATGTTGTTGTTGCTTTAGATGTTTAAAAAAATGAAAAAAATGAATATTTTTGTATTTTTTTTTAATTTGCGAACATTTTCTGATATTTTCCCCAACGTTGTCGATATTTTCTTTTCCGGGCCCTCAGCGATATTTTCGCCGACACGATGTTGGCAACACTATAAAGGATCAAGAGGGCAAATAAAAGCATTCTCTAGGGGAAGCAGTCAAGTTTTATAATTTTTTGGATAAGAAACTCTTTCTGTTAAACCTGATATAGCAGATGTACAAATAAAACCATGCTCTAGGGGAAGCAGTCAAGTTTTATAATTTTTTGGATAAGAAACTTTTCCTGTTAAACCTGATATAGCAGATGTAGAGGACTCTCCCACTTATCTGGAATCATTTGGTCTTATGGGTATTGCCAGGACCATTGAATCATTTCTCTATGAATGGAAAATTTTGCTTTTGTCAAAGAAAAACAAAAAAGAAACAGTAACATGGTTATAATGAAACTTCCACCCATAATTTAAAAGCACCAATTCACAGGAAAGATTGAGATGAGAATTTAAGTCTCAAAATAATATGTCAACAATTTTAAGAACATCACTTTTTATGATCTTTCCAATCTGCAGGTATAGTTCTAAAAGCTGCAATAACTGCAGCAAGTTTGCATGTAAGGAATCCTGCAGCCCCAGATAGAAGCTCCTCAGGTTTCAATAATATTGCAACATTTCCAGGGGCATATCTTGATGCTAGAAATAAAATTGTTATAGTCCATGATAGGTTCGTCAATGGTCCCCTGAATCCTGCAATTTTATCTTGAAATCTTTCGTTTTTTAACTGAAACTGGTTGTTGATTGACAAGGTTGAGTTTTTCATGTCCATGTTTTGTCCCTGCTGTTCCACCTTTGATTCTCTGTGAATATGGTCATCTTCAAGTGATGACTCATTGTTCTTAGGACCAGGATAACCCTCAGTCCCAAAGGACGAAGACTCTGACAATCTGTCAACAGCCCTTTGCAATAATAGCAGATACATAAAGCCAAGAACCCCACCTATTGCAAACCCATTTGAAATTTCTTGGCTTCCTGCAATTGCAGCAATGGATGTGCCACATGCAACAAGCATAGCATCATAAAGCAGCAAGGAAAATTTTAAGTCTTTATATTCCTTTAAACTCTCCTGTTGCATTCCACTGACAACTTGAGTAGTTTCCATCGTTGCAAATGCACTAGGATTCAGAGGCCTCATCCATATGTCATTACCAGATAATTCCTGCATCTTAAAGGGCCTCAGCTCAGCCGCTGAGTCACCATCCTCTCCAAGAAGAACATCATTAGTCCGGAAGCTATAGTACAACCCGAGATTCCGACTGTTTAGATTCTCTAGATTATCAACTGGATTACCCACGCTTTGACTTGGAGGTATGACCATTACATTTAACCCCCCCAATCTCCAAGAACCTGATTTACGAGAAAATTCAATCAGAAAATAAATAAAGAATAAATAAAGATGAACATAAATGAATGACTCCACAGGGCAACCTCAGAAACAGAATTCAATGACAAACAATGATATGGGTGTTCAAATATTACTCCGAAAGTAAGAAGTTCTGGTTATGCAAGTACTAGTATTCTTCGTTTTTGTTTCTTCTCTTTTATTTTCATTATTTCGGTGTGTACGTTGCTATGCTGAGGGGGGTTGCTTTGTTGCAATAACTATGTTTGAGATGAAAACATATTGAATGGAGGGGGACTTATTAAACAAGCCTAAAGGATAGACACTTTGAACCACTAAAGAGAAGCAGATGAATCCATGGTCCTGGGCTTCATAGCCTAAAGTTATAAAAATTTCAATGCACCTTGCATGCATTTCTTGTAGGGAACCTTTCATACCCATAAACCAAATAGTCAATGACATTGCAGAGTAATTTCATTCCATTCCAATTTGTTATTGTGCACATAAACAAAGTTATAAACAGATTCATTTGTTACTATGAACCTGACTCAGGACCAATCCAAACTGCTGCAAGCTGTCCTATATCAGGTCCCCGAAATATCACAATATCAACTGAACCTCTCTGGAAACGGAGGTGATTAAATGTTCTTTGTACAGTCTTTGCTGTGTCTTCAGATAAAGCTTGAGGAGCAGAAGAAATTGCCGGGATCCTATGAATGATTGAATTGCCATTCTCCCCAATCATACATAGTAGGATACCAACATTTATATCGCTAAAATCAGAATCAACATTGTTACTTGTAGTCAATGCAACCCTGTAAATTGACTCAGATAAATCGGGCAAAGTACTAGCACATAATCCCTCTTCAAGTGAATCTGCCACACTATAGTCTGCTAATGCTTCAGTGGATGCCAAAACCTGTAATGGCTCTGGAAAGGCTTCAGAAGCTGGAAACACAAAAGTAAACCTTCATCAGCCTCTCACGATGCCTTCTTCCTGAATGAAAATGCTTACAAAAGAATGATAAATACAAAAATAGGAGCAACAGATCTATGCATGGGAAAAAAAGACACAATTTTCATAAGATAATCTGCCTGGTTATTTTCTTTTTGGAAGAATAGACCACTTTTCATAACTTTCTTTCTACTAGCAACTTGATGGTTAAACATCAACTGGACCCAACCTATCTTTAGGCAAATCACAACATCACCGTTACCCCTCAATTGGTATGAAGCCTACACATGATTTTCATCACGACGATTGTTATGCTCATCACATCCAGTTCTGCTTATGATTATCATCACACATGACCGAGGTTTGCAGGATGGCACTGATGAATTACTTGACAGATACAGGGGCATTATCATGGATGCACACACTTTCCCTGGCACTTCCCTTATGCTTGTCTGACCATCACCAACAGTAGGTGTGCAGTGTCTAGAGTCTAGACTCTAGAGGGTAGTGGCTGCTGGTATAGTTATTTATTGTGCCCCAAGAGCATATCAGGATCTCCAGTGGTTGATTATCGATGTATTATTGGTTGATATTGGAGCACCTTTTGTATTTTGATGTATTTCAGTGTTGAGGTGACATCCTTGGTGTGTTGTCTTGTTACTAAGAGAGAGAACTTCACATGGTCCCTTTTTCTTGTGTTGTTCTAGTCATCACATAACTATGGTGGGATATGGGTTTAGATGTTGTTCGGTGGTACATGATGCCAAGTTGATGAGCGCCCTAACTTATTTGGGGGTTTTTGATACATAGAGCACCTTATGATGACTTGGACTATCACCCCTAATGGAGCGCTCCTATCTCATTTACAGCAGAGTCAGTTTATTTGCAGCCTGCCCATCATCGAACAGCATCTAAAAGTATGTAGTCCAGGTCTAAAACCCGACAATAAGACCCTTTCCAGCATACAAGCATAAAGAGCAGAATTTTTTGATGCAAGGTCAAGGTATATTGGAGGTGGACTGGTGTAGAGTCGGGCTGGACTGGTGTAGAGTCGGGCTGAATATGACAGCACTTAACAAGCCTACTTGAGATCTGATTGTGAAGGTGTTCCTTGTGACTGGGATGGTTGACATATGCTGCAGATCCCATTGGATTTGTGATCTACACAAAGGAAGCCATGAAATGCCTGAAGTGTCTGAGCAG